>PVLA01000264.1:0-166530 GCA_004027455.1 Hydrochoerus hydrochaeris
TTAACACCTACTGAGCCTGGGGCGCTTCCTGCTTGGGGTTGAGGTTAAAACCTATTGTTTAGGATTATCCCTGCCTGGCCCTAAGCCTGGGGCACTTCCTGCTTGGGGCTGGGGGTTGCTGCCAAGGTTAGCATATATATATTCCAGCTTCTAAAAAATAAAGCGGATTCAGATTCACTCACAGACTGGTGTGCAGTGTCTTCTGTTTCTCACTCGCCAACTCCCTGTCCACCTTTGGGAAACCCTAGCCCTGCCGCAGCTGGACTCCCGCAGCCAGGTTTTTTACTTTGTAAACATCCTTATCCTGTACAAGAGGAGGGCATGGAGATCCTGTGAGTGCTACACCTTCCTGGGGTATGGGGGTGGCCTGTGTACAATGTAAGGGAGGAAAAGAGGCTTGTTCCCCGCTTTTTGCTCTGGCTGTTTTTGCTGGCTGCTGACTTGAAGTGTTGCCCCAGTGCCAGGTCATCCTGTCTTGGAGTCAGCTTGATTATGGACTGAAACCTTCACAAACTGTGAGCTAAATAAACCTTTTCTTCCTTTATTTTGGGTTTGGAGTATTTTGTCCCAGCAACTAGAGAAAAGTAGTCAAGACACTTAATGGCTCTCCTGGGTAGCAAGTGAGATATTCCTTGTTTCTATGTACTAGCAAGTGAGATATTCCTTGTTTCTATGTACAGACAGACATACACTGAAGTGCATGTCCATTCTCTCTTGGCACTGAGGGAAAGACCTGAGCCAGTGGAAAAATCTAAGACCCTCAGGCTGGCCCTGAACTTAACACCGGTTCTCTCCCACTGTGTAGGTCTGTTTCCTCTTGTGCTAGCCCTACTTGAAGCTTAAGTTTAAGCTTTAAACTTAGCAAGTTTTGTAGGTGAAAAAATTTCCAGGAGAGGCAGTTAGCATAACACATACTATGGACCCATACACACAAAATTGGTTTGGCTTGTGGGCAAAGATGACACCAAAGGTTTTTTTTTATTGTCCTTTTCAGTTAGGAGGAAGTGTTTGGAGAGATAAATTGTTATCATAGTAAATAACAATGTATTGTATACTTGAAAATTGCTAACACAATTTTAAAAATTCTCATCCCCCAAAATAAGTATGTGGGATGATAGATAGTTCGTTCACCTAATACAGCTATTCCAAACATACACATATATCAAAATACATGTTGTACTTCATAAACATATGCAATATTTAGTTGTCAATAAAAATAAATCTTAACTATTACTGGTATTTGTGTACAACACCCATAATAATGAAGATGAACCCTTGTACTATCAGAAGAACTAAAAGATATTGGTTATTTAACTTTAGATCATCTTTTTCTGACCACAACAACAGTGGTGATTACCTCATCCTCTGATCTCAGGCAGAGCTTGTTTTTTTCAAATGATTCAGCACTTACTGTATTTTGCCTCATTCCTGTAATGTGACTAATTGTGCATGGAAATCTGTCTCATCCAGATTATGTCAAAAATTGAAAGGAGTCTCTGGTCAGGAAGGTAGCAAAGTCTCTGTCACAGAGATAAGCAAGCATAGAGGTCACAACCAAGGTGGTACAGAAAGGAATCTAGTTTTAAAAGACTGGACTTAGTGATCTTGAATCTGAGCTCAGAGTTTGGATAAGCTTTTCAATAATGCAGTAAGCCTCTCATGGTACTGAACAGAATTCTGCTGTCTTCGATTCCCCTTCACAAGCATGGTATTTAGAACATAATACATTCCCGTAAACACTGGGTGGCTGGTTGCTATTGTGTAACTGTCTTCCCCCCCCAAAAAATAAATAATAAATAAATAACCTATTTTAATGATATAAAATGTCATACATGTAAGAAATCTTATGCGGCATAGAACAGGGTAGTATTGCTTTCTCTTTGAGAATGAATAGAGTTTGAGGAATCAGAAAATTTATAATGTGAAAACTAATAATTTATTGAATGATGACCATCTTTAAGGGAATTTCAAGGCTTTCCTATGTGAAAACCCTCTTCAGTAGTCTGCAAAGACTGTGTTGTTGGCTGCTTGAATCACTTGTTTTATGCCTATTAAATAGCTTCAGAGGTTTTAAATTAATTTATAAAAATGATTATGCAGTCTATGATACACTCACAATAGCATTCTCATCTATGGAAAATCCGAGGCACAGAGATTCGCCCAAGGTTTATGCTCAATCAGTGGCAAATCTGAGAAGTAAAGCCAGAACTTTCCCTGCCACGATTCGTATCTTCCTTTAGAGACACACAAGCCACACTGAGGACTCGTCTGCAGGTGTGTTTCAGCATCGTCACCCCCGAAGTCCCATTTGCCCTGCAGATAAAGCCACCACACACGTGCTCCAGAGCTGTAGCATGTCAAGGCCATTGGTTCTCTGGTCTTGGAAAATGCTATGCTGAGCTTTTTCCAAGTCCAGATCTTTCATGGTGAGGATGGAGAAAAACCCAGATGTTATCAAGTCTGGCTCCCCACTGTGCCGCGCCAGTCTTGCAGAGGCTTAACAATTGGAAAGAAATCTTTCCAATTTTCTGGTGAGTGAATCATTTCTTCTCTGTATCTTCCGAGCTGAGTCACAGTGTGGGGCTTTGGGACCACATTCCTAACTGGGTATGCAGAGGAGGAGACAACCGGCTTTCACTCCGATTAGTGGATTGTCACAGTCCTTCTTGTTCTTCCACCAAAACCCCGGTCTTAATCACCTCGGCAGGTGGCAGCTCAGCTCGGAGCCTGGTAAAGCTCATTTCATGGTTCCCACAACAGCTGCTCATTAGGTCCTGATTAATTCTGCAAAGTTGGGTTTCTGTTGATAATTCTCGAAAAATACTGTGTTCTCAAAGCCAGTTTCTATCATAAAAACTATTTTTCTGGCTGTCTCAAGGGATAAAAATACAATATTTGTAATTTTTGGTAGTAAACTAAACACAAAACTGTTGAGCCTTGTTTATGCATGAGATGTAGAGCTCCGGAGTGGCCTTCTTGTCAGCATGAAAGGGAAAGGGGACAAGGCCAAACGCCAAAGCAAGCATTCCCGAAGACACTTTCATAACAACATGTGTCACAAAACTACATGGTTTGGAGGAGTTTTCCCTTCAAACCAGACTGAATGTTGCTCCCCAAGACCTCCCTAATTCCTCCATGTGGCAGAAATGCCTCTTCCAGATTCCTATTGCTTCCAATTTTTTCCCCCTCACTTTCTTCTTGAATTATAGCTATTTGTTCTCTTCATTAACAAGATGTTAGGGGGCAGATTCATTCATGGTTGGGGAGGAAGCTGCTTTGCAGAGGACAAGCCCTGGGTTAGCAGGAATCAGTAGAGAGGGTTATAACACAGAGAACCACAGTTCTTTGAACCATGCCATGTATCAGACTGGACAGAGCAATTGCCAGGAATCCAGTGAGAAGAGGGTAAAAAGAAGACTGGGCAATTAGATTTGCGATGCCCGAAGGAGCACAGACCCATGCTATTAGGAGGAAAGTGGAGCTCTGACATTTCACCTCCCTGCCTTTTTATTTTTGTCTTCAGATTGTCTGATGGGTTTGTTTAACTTTTGCCACCTTTCCTCTTCCGTAGGATAAACTACTATCTCAGGGCTAGCTTAAGGGGTTGGTGGGGCTTCCAAGAGATGATTTCCTTTTACCCAGTTCTTATATAGCTCTTCTCTGTGAATGCTCATCATGAAAATAATAGACGTGTGAGTTCATTTAGCAAGGTCAGCAGTTGTCTGAGAGCGTTTTTTCCCAGTGGGAGTGGGCAAGACGCCAGCACTGGTGTGGGGTGTTCCCAGTTTCGGCTATTTTTTGGTCATAAAAACATGGTACCCATGACTCCAGAATCCTGAGGAAGCTTCCAGACTATGAGAAACTGACAAGCTGTTAAATCCTACATCCTTTGAAGTCTGGCAAATTTTAATTCTGTTGCTCTGCCTCTACAATTGAAAACACACTAGCGTCAGGAAAAATGATGATCACTGAGCTATTTGTCTGTGCTCACAACATTTGGAAAAAGAATAATGCCCCAGTATCTTGGCAGGAGTTTATCTATGACTGCCTGCTGGCCCAGGTGCCTTGAGCTTTCTGGGGGTATGTTGTTCTATTGTTAAGTTTAGGAGAGTGTTCTTGGCATGGACAGCTATGCAGCATGGATTTCTGTAACCAGGCTCTTAATTGTCACAAGTTTTTGGGAGTTGCTTTTCCTACAAGATTCCAAATAACTTAATTCTTCCAAAGGAATTCCTCAACTCCTCCTCCTAAGACGCTGTAAGACAATTTGAAGTCTGAGACCCCCTGTGACCTTCATCATAACTTTCTGATCTATGAATTCCCAATACTAACTTGGGATATTGGATGACAATAAACTTTCCTGAGCAGCACAGCAAAGAGACTTCATCTAGGTGTGCCACCTCCCCATCCTAGGGGGATTCAGAGCTTCTCCTGAACGAAAGGCCAATGATTAAGACCATTTTGGAAAGGAATCCTTTATTTGTTCCTGCCTTTGAAACTCTAGGCATAACTCCATCCCTGGAGAAGAGGTGGAGTTATTGAAATCTCATTGTTTGATAATTTTTGAATGACTTAATCTTGGAAACCAAACACAAATCAATGTTGATTTTAAAAAAGCGTTGCTATGTGAAGCCAATACATCTAATCTTGTCTTTGGCATTACAAGGTAGAATGTGTCAACTGCTACCGAAATCAATTTTGGTTGAGCACTAAGGGGTGGAGTCCATCAACTAATAGAAATGATTGATAGGAATCTTGCATAAACAACATTAGAAAGTTTAACTAGTAACTAGTTAGAAAGTTTAGTGGTTCAAACCAAGTATTAAGTATTTAGTGGTTCAAACTAAATTAAGTATGTCCCCTATTATGAGCTGTAGGCTCAACCCTAAATAGGCAAGACTATTTTTCTTTATGTACTCACACACTTGTAGAATATTTCACTTCTGTGTGTGCACGTGTTTTCCTACATTGACTGAGTCTTTGAAACTGGCAAATTCCAAAAACAGAGATTAAACAATGCTCTTTTTAAAAATACGTGTTACCAGGTATACTTAAGGTATACAACATGATGTTATGGGATGCATAGAGACCCTAAAAAGGTTGCTATAGTGAAGCATATATTAGCGTATCTGTCATCTCACAGTTACACCTTTTTGTGCTTTTGTGTTTGTGCCAATGACAACTAAAATCTACTCAATTAGCATGAGTCTCTTATATACTAAGACTTTATTACCTGAAGTTTTCAGGTTGTACATTAGATTTCTAGACTCCTTAATCCTACATAACTGCTGCTTTGTATCAGTTGATTATATTTCCCAATTTCTTCTGACCCCAAACAGCTCATTCCAAGTAACTACTATCTTATTTTTTATCTCTATTTTTGAGATTGTTTTAAAAAAGATTTCATATCAAAGTGAGATCATGTAATATATTTTTCTGTCTTACTTATTTCTCTTAGCATAAGACCAGGCTCCTAATGAGCAGCACTCTTCTAAATAATTCACAAGTCAAAGAAACCTCAGGAAAGAAAGAGAGAAAGAAAGAAAGAAGAAATTTCAAGAGAAATTTATAATTATTTTTAACTAAATAAAAAAATACAAGTTAATAAAATTTCTGAGAGATACTGAAAGCAGTGCTTGGAGAGATATTTATAGCATTGAATGCATATGTCAAAAAAGAAGGTTAATATTGATAATCAAAGTTTCCATGTTAAGAAACATTAAAAAAAGAGAAAATTAAATCCAAAGTAAACAAACAAAAAAAGAAATAATAAAAATTAGAGCAGAAACCAATGACATTTTAAACAGGAAAAAATAGAATAATCAATTAAACCAAAAAATGGTTCTTTGTAGATATTTCAAATATTGATCTACTTCTAGTCAGGCTCTCTAGGAATGGAAGAGGAAGAAAGGCAAAGACAAGGAAGACACAAGTGTCATAAATGTAAACAAGGCCATCATCACTGATTCCAAGAACATTAATGGCCTAATAAGGGACTATTGTGAACAACATTATACCTGCAAATCTGCTAACTTGGATTGAATGAACCAACTCTTTGAAAGAAACAATCTACCAGGATTACACAAGAAATAAATGGGCCTTTATTAAAGAGGCTGAACCTATGATTAATGAACTTCTAATATTGAAAATTCCAGACTCAGATGACTTCACCAGTGAATGGTATCCAACATTTAAGAGAGAGATGGTTTCAGTTGTCTACAGTCTGTTCCAGAAAACAGAAGGAGAAAGAACACTTCCTGCACTCCATGAGGCCAGTATTTCCCTATTACTAAAACCACACATAGCAAGGAAAATGACTACAAAAGCCCAGTATTTCTCACGAACATAAGATACGAAACCTCCTGACAGAGTCTGAGCAAATCGCATCCTACAGTGTAGACAAAGGGCAGTCTGGGCTACAGAGTGACATCCTGTTTCAATGAAACACGCACACACACATTCTGTCTACATATTCTGTGTGCTAAGATGTGTATATCTAATTTACATGCATGTGTTAGACGCATAGGCATACGTTTTCATATGTGGTTACATGTAATCTAACACATGCTGATGTTTGCATGCATTTAGTTGACATACAATGTACATAGATACACATTTACATACATAGTCACATATAAACATACATATGTACATATCTTGCTGCATACAGGTGTGTTGGTTTTTCAGGTAGTTAGAATGAAACCTGAATTTCCCCTCCTGATGCACCTTCTTAACCAACTACCTAAGCTAGTAACACTGAAATAATCAGAAAGTTTTGTGTAAGTGCAAGATTTACACTCACAAATTATCTGCATTAAACAAGTGTACATGGTGGTATGCATGGGTGTTAGTTACTGTATTCCCAGCATTCTTCATTTTCAAAAAGGGACTGAAAAATGCAAACTAGATTAAATGAGTATAAAATGTATCGAGAGTAAAAAGCAACTGAGTTTATTCTATTAGTTCTGGCAAAACAATTTACCTATATTGAAACACTCCCCATTTAAACCAATTCCTTGCCAAATTTGCCATTCTGTTATTTTATTTCATTAAATTCTCAAGAAAAAGATTGCCTAACAAATGCTCAATTATGGTTGTTTCAAAATTTCTTCCAAAATGCCTTTTAAGAGCACCAAGTAACTTTAACGTAACGTAATCATCAAACATCTAATATTCTCAGAAAGAAATGAGAGCAAGGAATGAAAGCCAGGTCCTGAAAGCCAAGTCAAACTGCACGTACTGCGGCTTCCAGTAAATACTAAAGTGAGGGAACTTTTTATTATTATGTTTATAGCTCTTGCAAAACCGAAGTGGGGCCCCCCAAAAAGCCTCTTCATTTCTTATTAAATGTATTGTACTATAAGTTTTCATCCTCATGCTAAAAGGAGAATTTTGTCTACCATTGTTTTTCACTGAGTACTGAGGGAGAGAATTCTTGTGAAATTCTAAACAATCTAAACATCTCCTTTCAATTGTATGCAGCTCCCCCTCCCACTTTCATTTGCAAATCCGCAGAAAGAAATTGTGAGACTGGTGCCTGCGTAACTCTCCTCCCCTTCTTTGTTCTCTTTTGCAACTTAATTGGGTTTCAAGAGGTAAGAAGGAAAAAGATCACTACAGGAAGCCAAAGTGTGAGCCTTGGAGAGATACAACTGCTTGAAAGACAGACAGACAGACAGACAGACACACACACACACACACACACACACACACACACCACAGACACAGATAACCTACTACAAAAGTCTGAGGAGAAAAAGAGATGAGCTGAAGAGAACAAAGTTCTCTTTTCCATGACTGGAGCAGCTGCTAATATACAACTATTAATCCTGTATTTCCATATTCCTGTGAGGGTCGAGACGCCCGCCGCGTGTAGGAAGACACCAACAGATGCCTTCTCATGCAATTGGCAAGGGGTCTTTATTGTCCAAGCATGCGTGGGGCCCACTGAACACGCAGGAACAGAGAGCCCCGAGTTGAGCCGGAGCAGGGCTTTTAAGCTATAGAACAAAGGGAGGAAGGACTTTGGCAAGCGCAGTTACAGAAGCAGAAGGCATTGGTTAGTTTAAATGGCTTTTTACATTCATTGGAGGAGACGACCATAGGGAGGTCTAGAGTTGGGCGGCGGAGGGTGCTTCCTAATATGGGCAGCAGATGCTCAGGAAAGGTATATTCTGTAAATTTCTTAGTCATGAGAGGGGGCTGTTTTAAATTCCTCTTACATTCCTGTACTTCATGCTCTTATATAAAAATTATCTTTTTTCAAAATTATCTTGATTATCATTGAAATTAAATAAATATCAATTTTTGAAAGGTTAAGTATTTTACTAATCTTTTTTATTTTATAAAAAAATCTCATAATAAGACAATGATTAATATAATGTATATCATTATCTTCAAAGTAGTTAACAGAGTACAAGATAGATAAAAAAATTCTGTCTTATAGAAAAGAAACAAACAGGTAAGTTTTTTAAAAAATATGCCAGAATTCAGCTGTATATGAATAGTAATATTTGCGTAAATGTTTTCATCTAAAATCTCAGAGCACCTTATAAGAGAGTACCATTTTAGGCTTCAAAGGGTGAAAAGAAAAAATGTTCATAACCCAGAAAATCAAAAAGAAATGGCAGAAAGCATTGATATCCTTTGGATGGCTTCTTCTTTGCCTCAGACTGTGGTAAATACTCTATCATCCTAAAGAACATTAAAAAAATAAATGGCATATTAAGAGCCTATGTCATCATCATGGTAGGTTTCAATAATTTTGGATGATTTACAGTTTATTGCTCAAATGTAATTGATCACCATACAAGAAATATATTAGAAAATTTTTAAAATTTCTTGCTATGTAATTTAAGCTGGCCTTGAACTCACTATGTAGCCCAGTCTGTCTTGAACTCATGGCAATCCTCCTGCCTCATTACTCCAGTGCTGAGATTACAGGTGTTCACGTCCATGCCTGGCTAGAAATGTTAGTACTTTAACTTTTACTTTATTCAACTTTATTCATCAACATTTATCAACATTTATACAAACTCAAATAAGACGTGATCTGTTCTCTCAAGAAACAAAAATGTATGGGGATCAAACACAGCCTCGCGCTTGCCAGGCAGGCACTTATGCCACTGAGCTAAATCCCCAGCCCAGAACCCAGCTTTTCAACCTCAGGATTATTTGCATTTGGGTTGACTCATTGTTTGGTGTGTGTGTGTGTGTGTGTGTGTGTGTTGTTTTGTTTTATTTTGTTTTGTTTTTGAGGAGGGAATTATTTTGTACATGTTATGATGTTAATGTTATCCCTGGTCTGAGATAGATAAAGAGATAATTGGATGGCTAAAGGGTGGGTAGATGAACAGGTGCATGGGTAGGTGGATTGATGGATGGATGAATTGGTGCTTGGGATAAAGCTGGATTGATAAATGGATGGATAGATAGATAGATAGATGCATAGGTGGATAGAGGAAGGATGGCACACATTATATACACATAAAGAGCTATTGTACTGTACCTCATAAATTTGTACAAGTATTAATTATAAAGAACAAAGCAGGCTGGGCATGTAGCTCAGTGGTAGAGCACTTGCCTTATATGTGCAAGGCCCTGGGTTCAATTCCTAGAACTCCAAAAAAGGAAAGGGAAGGGAAGGGAAGGGAAGGGAAGGGAAGGGAAGGGAAGGGAAGGGAAGGGAAGGGAAAAAAAGTAAAAGAAATGAGTTGAGAGGAAGGCAACATCTCAGCTCTCCACAGCCTGGTTTTCTGCTTGTTTGCGAGGGTCCAGGTTTCTGAATAGCTGTGGACCAATTTGGTGCCAAAGATCCCCAGGAAAAAAGCAGAACATTGATGTCTCCATGTCGGACTTGTTGGTAATGATGCGCAACTGTTTTACTTTAACAATTTTTGGTTGATCACCTGCCAAAGACCTCTTGAAATCCTGCCTAAACCATATTCACAGATAAAGCTTTACATAGATACATGTTTAACGCTTAAGTTGACTGTAAGAGGTAAATAACAGCTTAAGCTTAGAGGAATCTTTTGGCTATTTCTCCTAGTAGGTTACGTACATATAAATATTTTGTGCCAACCACATCCAATGCAGAAGTTTCTATTCCATCTGCCCTAGGACTTTGTTTTGAAGGAGAGTATTAGAAGAGGTTTTTTTTTTTTTAACTCTATACAATTGAACTTACTACTAGGAAGATACCTTAGGGACTTGTTAAAACTTTAATACCCCTGGCTTGAAATTGGGGGTAACTGACATTGTTTGATATTGATGCCTTTTAAAGATAATTTCTTGATACTGTTCCCCTTTCCCAGTAAGTATTACTACATTGTCCATCCACAGTGAGATACAGCAAAAACAATTTGTGAACATCTCTTCTTGTTAAACCATACATCGGTAGATCATTTGGAATAACAAGTTTTCACTTCTACCTTTGATTTCCATAAAACTGTATTTAAAATTATTTTATGTGAATGAAAAAGACTTCAGATCAGTCACTTAAGCCCTCTTGGCCTTTGGTTTTCTTATCTGTAAAGTTGTGATTGAGATGTTTTCAGGTTTCCCTCAGCTCTAGAAACTTAGAATTCTATGGTGAAATCCAAGCCTAATCTAACCCCAAACCCCCAAACCCCACCAGTTTGTATGGTATTTGAACATTCTTCCTAAATTTCTTGTGAAGTCCGCTTCAGAACTATGGAAGACAAACTTAAAATTTGCCATGCTCTATGGACTTCTCAGCTAGCACCCACATTATCATTCCACTAGTGGGATGAATCTTTTTATCTTTTTAAAAATTTTTTTCCCTCTTTTCCTCCCTTGCTTCCTAGTTTGGCATCAGGTTTTAAACTCTCAAGATACTTTGTCTGGAGCTTCCAATGCACTTAACAATTTCTCCACACCGAGGAGATGGTTCTTTCCTCATTCATACATGCCTGCCATGTTATTTTGAGATGCTTAATTTACTGTAAAAATTACACCATGGCACACTCCCAATGTCTCCTTTCTGATTTCGTGAGCATCTCCTGGACCAGGTCTAGCAGAGGTACTGGCACTGGGACACAGGGACTCTACCGCTGTGAGAGCCCAGCCCTCTCATGCGTGTTTGAAGTATAATTGAGCATGTAATCATGTATCCTGAGAGTCTTTATTTCATGCTGTCTGTTCCAATTAAGTGCGTTACCAAGTATGTTTGCATAATTTAAACTCCAAATTGTTAGGTATCTGGTTTAATGTTTCAAACTTCCTCAATTTTCAGTGTTGATTGCATGACATTTTCATACTACAGAACACTATCCTTATATGAAAAGGCCAACCATTGCCACATAGACTCATCACTTTCCAAGAAAAGTGGCCCTATTTAGCCTGAGTCTGATGTGAACAGAGAGAGTAGATTGAGGAAAAATGGGAAAACAATTCTTTTGGTTATGTTAGGCCACGGAGACCTAAGATCCTGGCTTAACCACAGTCTCATATCTGTTGTCACAATATGCACTTCTTTTTTCTACTGTGACCTACAAACTTGTTCAATTTGTGCTTAATAGTCAATCTTTTTTTTAAATTTTAAAGAGAATAAAACAAAAGAGGACAGATCTAAGCAGATTAGAACAGAACAATGTAAGCAACACAGCACTTCATAACACGACAATTGGATATTAACAGTAGCTATCATAATGTCTCTTTCTTGGAAATAGTTGAGCTTAGTTTTACATACAATAATGCCAAACATAACAAAGTAGAATAAAACAACTCAAGAGAATGGAAGCATTGCAAGGCATTCTGAACCAAATAACCGAAGATGAACAATGGCTGCTATATTATCTCATTTTTCATAAAAATTTTGTTTTTACTATCATACATATTAAAATCCAATAAGACACAACGTGATAGAAAAAATGGTAATAGAAAAACAAGAGCATGGTAGGACTTCAGAGCAAGATGATATTAAATCAACAATGGCTGCCATATTGTCTTGCCTTCAAAGTAACTATTCATACGATCACATATTTAATATTCAATCTTAATTCATTAACAGAAGACCTTAATTATCTTACCACAATTCCAACATTGGTGATTTTACAACACTCAGATAAAGAAAGTTCCTTCAGTTTCTTATGTCTTGAAAGTGATATCAATCCCTAAAAATATAGAGATCATCTTGTAATTTTAATTTAGTAGGAAGGTATATTTTAATAACCATTTGTGCAAACTAATAGTGCAAAAATTTTGTGCAAACTAAAAAAAATAGCTTTTATCTTATGTTTCTTTACATCTAAGCATAAAACCACTTTGGATAGAAAATGCCAATTCTCAGATTATCCCTACAGTTGTATATTAAAAAAGTTACAGAATTCCAGACCAGAAAACTTCGTAAAAAGTTGTTATGATTATTTGTTTCCAGATGTTATCTGATTCAAAATAAACAACTCTAACTTACAAATCTATTGTGAATACACTTTATGTGGCTAATAAATCTGTTAGTAAGTTCTTATTTATTTATAACCTAAAAATCTGAAAATCCATAGCTCATTTTCATAATTCTGAATGCCTTAAAGAGAAAGGGGATGGATCCTTATATAAAGACAGATATTCACTCATAAATAGTCACCTCCTTTTCAGGTTTAAAGCTTTATTTTTTGAAATTAAGAAAAATAGACTGCACCTTACATTTTTTATGTGTGGTTGTCCTATCCTAATTCTCCATACTCTCCCCCTGAACTGGCTGGTCCAACCCTCCAATAAAGAACTAATAAATGCGGTTTACAGATCTTGTCCTCCTGTTTTGTATTCAGGATAATATTACTTTCACAATTCCATAGACAGCTTCTTAAACCAGGTGGATAAGAACAGGGGTTTTTCATATTTTATTTTTCCTTTCTTCTTTCTTTCTTTTTTTTTCTTTCTTTCTCATCCCATAATTCCAGAACCAGCTGGCAGGAAAAAATGTAAGAAATGACCATGGACTTGTCCTTTTAATATTTTATTTTCTGGGCTGGTTTACATTTTATTGGTCTGAAATGCAACATTTGGGCTATAATTGAAGATGTATTATGTAATATTAGATCCTATATTTTTCCCACATGTGCAGATTGGGCCCTTTTATTTAAAGAAAAAGCAAAAACAAAAGCCGAAAAAGTCCAAACCAATGGAAAAGGAGCTGGATTTAAACCATCGTTTAAACTGTGATTTCTAATTTTGTTTTACAGTTCTGTACACCAACCAAAAATTAAATCATTCTGTTCGTTCTCTTAACTTTATTGTGACTGTGGATTCTTTTACTAAGAACACATTATGTTTTCTGTTTCCTTGTTTCAAAACAAAGAATGGTCAAGCCCTGTGTAGCCGTTGCATGTGGTCTGGGTTCCAGATGTGAATGCTATTTTAGTCATGCTGCAAGAATTGGGTGAGTTTAGACATTCCTCTAGTGAAAACCAAACTGAACAAAAATACCAACCAGAGATGCAAAGTTCGTCTCTTTGCTCTATACTTGATAACAATAAGTATGCTTTATTATCCTATGAGAAATTTGTTCTATGCAATGATCTCTAAAATTTACATTTTGATTTTACTTTCATGTAACCAAATCTGAATTTGTTTTGATTTTTTTATTAGTACACCTTTGCAGCAGATAATGTAATAAGTTACATTCACTGTGTGGAGTCAGTAAATGCATGTAACACATCTTAATTCCTTTTTCTCCCCTGTTCCCTCCCTGTCCTTTTCTCTCTCCCTCCACCTCTTGATCCCTCCAGTTTTTTTAGGGTTAGCTGCAAATAAAGTCTATTTGATAAATATGATATTATCAATTGATATACTATTTACTACATTAGTAAAAAAATCATTAAAATTAAAATACTGGAATGGCATGCCAGGTTTAATCACTATACTTGCTTATTTAAAAACAGGGATTAAAAATTGAATTGATATCATTAGGCATTAAATAAATCTACAATGAGACACTACAACACATTTATTAGGATAGATATAACTTAAAATATATACATTAAAAAGTTTTCATGAAGATATGGACAATTTGGGCATCTTCATCTACTGCTGGCAGCAATGCAAACTGGACCAGCCACTCTGGAAAACAGTCTGACAGTTCCTTAAAAAGTTAAACAAAAAAATAGCACAATATGGGTACAGCAATAGACATGTAGACCAGTGGAACAGAAGGGAAGACACAGAAACAACCCCATGCAACTACAACCATTTGATTTTTTTAAAAGGGGGCCAAAAACATATGTTTGAGGAAAGAGAGTCACTTTGACACATGATGTTATGAAAAGTGGATATGCAGATAAAGTGCAACTAGAGCCTGCTCTTGCACAAATACCAAATCAGATAAAAGCAGATCACAGATCTAAATATGAGACTTAAAACTCTGAAACTGCTGGAAGAAAACATAGGGGAAACACTTGACTCCATAGGCAGAAACAAAGAATTTCCAAATCGGACTCAAATAGCACAGGAAATAATATAAAAAGTCAACTACATCATATTAAGAAACTTCTGCACACAAAGGGAACAATCAACAGTGTGAAGAGAAAACCTACAGAATGGGAGAAAATTCTTGCTAGTTACTCTTCCAATAGATAATTAATAGCTAGAATATATAAAGAACTCAAAACCATAACACCAGAAAAAACAAAGAACCCAATCAATAAACTGTCAAATAAATTGAGATATTTCTCAAAAGAAATTCAAGTGGCCAACAAATATCTGAAATAATATCCCTTAGCCGTTAGGGAAATGTAAGTCAAAACTACAATGAGATTCCGTCTCACTCTAGTCAGATTACACTAAAAAATGTGAATTGCATACTTTAAATTGGTGAGTTTTTCATTTTAATAAAGATGTTATTTTAAAAGCTGAATTGACATATAATAATTGCATACATAAAAACCAGAAAATACTCCTACAGAGTCCTTCAGTTCAAGATGAATATGGAAGCACCCAACTTTTCATATATTCTAGTTAGTTAGCTTCATGTATAGAAGACTGTGTGTACTAAACACAACTTTGCACCTGAGCAGCAACAAATCTAAACCAGTAAGAGGAGATGGAACCTCCACTGAGACCTGTCCCTTGCTGCTGATAGGAGAGCAGTGTCAAGGCACAAGGCTTAAAAAAGAAAAGAACTGAGTTTTAAGAGATTTGACCTTGTGTATTATTCTAAGAAATTGGGGCTTCATCCAATACAACAGAGATAAACAGAACCACCTCTCTGTGGTATATGTGTGACCACGACACAATTCTAGGGTGGTTTCTTCCTTTTCTTTTCTTTCCTTCCTTCTTTCTTTTCTCTCTCTCTTTCTTCTTTCTTTTCTTTCTTTCTTTTTTGAGAAACGGTTTAACTACATAGCCCAGGCTGGCTTGAACTCTCCTTATAGCCCAGGCTGGCCTTGAACTCACTGTAATCCTCCTGCCTCAGCCTCCCAAGTGCTGGGATTACAGGCATGTGCCACCAGCCTCATGCCTGGTTTAGAAAAGACACTTGATGAGAAAGGAGAATTTGAATGAAGCCTTTAAGATTGAATATGATTTTGGCTAGCAAGATAATAAGGACAGTGTTTCAGACTGAGGAAAAGGCATGCACGGGGACTTCATTTGCAAAGTGTGAGTTGTTTGGAAGTAGTTCAGCATGGGGTCACTGGGATTAGTGAGAGGGAAGCCAGGACATGGCCAGAAGCAGATCTATATACACAAGACATTTGGGAGCAGAAAAATCCTTGAGTACTGCACTTTCCCCCCACAGTTTTACATCTGGAATTGTTTAGCTAATATAGATAGACATTAGCAATGGACAATTTGCACCAAGTCAGAATGTGTGTGTGAGTGTGTGTGCATGCACACACGTGTGTGTGTGTACTTACTAAGTAGCTGAGTCAAACTACTACTGGCTTAGAATATCATCAATTTAAACATACTATAAAGTATCCTTTCCCAAACTCTTTATTTTGTAAATTTACAGAAAGATCCAAGGAATAGTACAATGGACACCCATATGCCCTTTACCTAGATTCCTCAATTACACACATTTTTCCATGAGCACCCATATTTTATTCATGGATGTAAGATTATGCTTTTATACATATGTATATATATCTGCTTTTACATAGTTTACATATGGTATTTCGTTTTTTTAAAATTTTTTATTTAAAGAGATAAAACAGAAAAAGGAGAGAAATATTACAGAATTTCAAAAAAACCCCACATAAACAGTAAGAAATCACTAGCTGATAAATTACATATTGCTCTTTTAAAAATAGTTGTTCAAGCTACAAAATTAAAGCACACAAAATGGACACTCAAGCAGTGAGACTGCAAACAGATCTATTCAACAATCAAACAAGAACTAAAAAATATGGGTAACAATCCTGCACACATAAATATACATGCAGTTATATTTTTTATGGCATTCCTATTTTCTCTTTTTTACAATAGCAATTATACATTTTTTAATTAAAGAGAGAAAAAAACAGGAAAATGGTAGAAATATTACAGAATTTCAAGGAAAGAAGATAAACAGTAAGAAATCACTAGTTGATACATTACATATTGTTCTTTTAGAAATAGTTATTCAAGTTACAGAATTAAAACACACAAAGTGGACACTAAAGCAGTGAGAGTGCAAACAGATCTGTTCAACAATCCAACAAGAATATGGACATCAATAAGGACAGTGTTTCAGACTGAGGAAAAGGCATGCACGGGGACTTCATTTGCAAAGTGTGAGTTGTTTGGAAGTAGTTCAGCATGGGGTCACTGGGATTAGTGAGAGGGAAGCCAGGACATGGCCAGAAGCAGATCTATATACACAAGACAGAAATATGTCATCAATCCCACACATCTAAACATACATGCAGCTATATCTTTTATAGTACTTCCTATTTCCTCTTTTTTTACAATAGCAATTATACAATTTTAAAATATGGTATTTTGACCCTTTTGAAAATAAAGTTTTAGCTATCACAATGTTTTACCGCTAAACAGTGTGCATGCATCTCCTTAGGAATAGATATTCTCTTATGTAATTATTTAGTATGAGGTGTACATAGTATAGTCATATAGTCTTATCATACTCAACAAAAATAATAGTAACACCATGGTATTTAATACAAACTCAATATTCAATTTTATATTTGTATCAAGGACCTAGTCATAGTTTATCCATTGCATTTGGTTGTCACATCTTTTCAGCTTTCTTTAAAAATTTTTTTAAGATGTTGACTTTTTTTTCCAGAGCCAAGCCAGTTATAGTATAGAATGTTGACAGTCTGGATTTTTCTGATTGTTCCTTATTATGATGAGGTTCAAGGTAAATATTTTTGCAAAAACACCTAAATGTGTCAGCCTCCCAGAAAGGAGCACACAAGCCTGCTGTCACACCATCAGCAATGGCAGGGTCACTTGATCCAGATCTCTTCTTGTAAGGCTATCTCTCACCTCCACCTTTAAAAAAATTTTTAATAAATTACCCTTCCTGTGATTCTTTGACATTGTATGAAAGCTGTTTACCAACAACTTGTTAGTTAACAATGTTAGTACTCATAAGTGATCCTTGTTTAAATCAACTATCACAATGATTGGGAGTTGCAAAATCCTGATTTTTAAATTCTTTCCTTCCTTCTACATTTTTTTAAAGCTGGTATTCATTTAAATCTTTTTCCTATTATTTTTCCCTTTAATTCTACTGAATATTTTGGAAAGTGCTTTGAGTTCAATAAGGTTATTTTAAACATAGCTTTAACTGTCCTGATTAACTTTATGCTCTCCATTAATAATCGTGTGTGTGTGTGTGTTTGATAATTGCCAGGCAGGCAATTATGCTGCTGAGCTAAATCCCTGGCCCTAATCTTTTGTTTTTTAAGTTTTTGGTGGTGGTGGTGATATAGACAGAACCCAGGGCCTTAATGCATGTTAGGGGCATTTAAAAAATGGGGCTATTTTAGTTGGTGTGATATGTTACTTGTTGGCAAAAGGTGACACATCAAAGAAAACAAAAATATCAATACCCTGCCTCGTGAGAAGACTGAATATTTGACTATAATTTAGAAACAAACTCATGTTTTATATATGAAAATTAAGTGGATGAAACTGTTAAACAGAGCTTAACATTCTAAAAATACATCTACGCTTTTGCATATGCTTTTCTTCTAAGAGTTTGTACTCTTAGAGAACGTCTGGAAAAATGGTCTCGGCATTACGGAATTTGAACATTAGAACAAAATACAATGTTCTAATTTATCTGGCAGCCTCCTTGCTATAAATCATTCCTGTTTCAAAACACACTTTAATACATGCACCTCAGAAAAGTAAATAAGCATAAATAAACTTTATAATCTGTCTTGCATATGATTAAAGAATCACTATCTTTTAAAATACTATGTAAAATTGAACAGTTGTGAGAGAAGCCATTGCAAGGGTGGAGCAAACAAGGCTGGGGACATTCTAAGTGAAGAGACTGATTTGCCTCCCAGTCTGGTGGCCGAAGAGCCCAAACAGCGTGGTGACCATGATGAACAAAAGAAAGGGAAATAACTGTGCAGGGGAGGCGAGGCCTGGAATAGCTTCACTAGGTGACGACCCACTCCTGTGAGACCCGCTAGCTCATCCTCCAGGAGGGAGCTTCCTGGTCTGATGCTCCCTACCAGGCCCCTTCCGCCACCTCAGCGTTGCCATGCTGGGGACCAGGCTTCTAGCATATGAACCTTTGGGGCACAATCACATCCGAACCACAGCAAACCTATCAGGAAGCACTTGCCAAAACAACAACTGCAAAGTGTTCAACAGGAAAAAGTAGGCAGAAAAAAATCTTGAGGATTATAAACATTGTAGGGCAGACTCTGTCTTATTTATATTTTTAAATTGCAGCCTAGAAGACTACCTGAAATGTAGGTGATAGTAGAAAGAGAAGGAAAAAAGAAAATAATGAGTTAATAAATACGTGACAATTCTCAAGAGGAGAAAAGTTGAGAATATACAGTACACTTTGGAATATTCTGCAAACATATAAAGTGATTCTTATAAATAATACACAGTAACATGTTTGGGTTTAAAAAGCAGAATACAAAGTTAAATCTGTGTATATGTGCATGCATAGTTCATGTATGTACAATGAAAAAATGAAAAACTTTAACTTTTAGAGTGTGGGAAATAGCATGAATATATTTCCATCATTTGTATTTCTTATGGGTTACTAGGATGTTGGTGGGAAAATATTTTAGAATATTTTAAGGAGAAAAATCTAACACATAAGTCACCATTAAATATTTTCATAAATTAAAGAAATGCATAAAGTATTAACTTCACACTTCATTCCTTTATAGAGCCAGTTCTAGATAGTTTACCTTTGGTTCTAAACAAATAACAGCATAAATACACCAATAATGGAGAAAGATACTAAGTTAGGAATGTTAATATGTGTAAGTATTTTACGCACGGATGAAAGATTTCATTCTGCAAACACTAAGGGGCACCTATCTAACTTCATGTTGCGTGGCCCGTCAGTGAGATGTGACCCTGCTTTCTGAAACATCACCGCCCTTGGTCCCCATGGTGTCTCTCTGACTACTTTCCAAGCCTTCTTCTCTAGATGTCCATTTCCAACTTTCTTTGTGCATTCGTCTCCAAATCCCTTCAATACCCATTGGTGGTCTGAATTTAACCACCTCTTCTGACTCATCCATGGCTTCCACCTCCTCTGTATCTAGACCTCCTCAGTCACCTCTGCCTCCAGACCCCTTCAGAGCCCTGCACAGCTGTCTCTCCTGAGATCCACAGCTTGTTCTCTAACTGACAACTGATACTCAGTGAGCTACCAGAACCTCAGAGCTACTGCTGTCACTTGCAGAGGGCTAGCACTCTTGCAAGACCTCAGTGGTTTCTTCTACTCTTCATGCTGGCTTCCAAAGGAGTCTGGTGAAAACTGAGCGGCTTGTGAGTGATCCTTGCTCCGCCACAGCCCTTCGCAGCACTGTGACCTCTTTGTAGGGCTCAGGTTTCCTAATGGGGAAATCTATGTAACAGTCTTGTCAGATGAGCTTGTTCTCCAACTCAGCAAGCTGCTGTCACCCTCCCACCACAGCTCTTCTACACCCTCATTCAAAGAAACACTAAGGCCCTCGGTGGTTCACATGTGCCAGGCACTGTGTTAAGCACTGCATGTGTATTGTCCTGTTTTCTTTAATCCTTACAACAACATTGAAAGTAGGCAGTAGTCTCCTGGTTTTAAAGAGAAGGAAATGCACACAGAGGTTGAGTCACTTGCCCAAGGTTCCCAGTGTGGCGGGCTTAGCCAGGGTGAGAACCCACACGCAACTCGTGCTGTTTGAAGCTTTCAACTACATGGCGTTGTTACTATTTTCTTTTGATACCAAGGATCGAACTCACAACCTAGAGCTTGCCAGTCAGGCGCTGTGCCACTGAGCTATAGCCCCAGCCCTAGTGTTGTTACTTTTTTTGTGTTGTCACTAGACTGTATCCTGACCCAGGACTGTGTCTCACGACGGAGCAGTGTCTGATACACAGTCCATACTGAACGCTTGTTGAATGAATGAGTAGTCTCTTTACAATTTTTTTTTTTTATGAACCTGGGTTTGTTTTTTCTTGCTGGCACACCCTTAGAATTCTTGGATGGGATATATTTCCCTCTGAGATTGTTCAAATCTGTGTTTATATTCTATATGCTCCTTTCTGAAAGACAATCTCTGTTGCTCCCTGCCACATTCTTTTAGGAATAAAAAACCAAAGCTTGTCCTTAGAAATATGTATTATCTTAGTTTTTTCCTAAAATCACTAATAACACTATCTTGTACAATATGCTTGAAAATTTCTCAAGGGATCATTCTAGTTAGCAATTACAGTTTTACAGAAACAATGAGGCTTTTGTGCTCAGTTGTGTTTGTTCCTTTGTACTTACTTGATGGTTAGTGTGAATTTTCTAATCACATGCCTTTTTAAAACACAAGGTCTTATACAACATGAGGGTCTGACCTAATTTACTGACCTACAGGTCTGATGAGAAGTAGCTTTGCTCAACACACTAGGTTCCCTGTCTGTGCAGATCTTGGAGGGAAACAAGGTCCAAGCCCGTGCTGCCTGGGAACAGAGCTGGCCTGGAGACTGCCTCCCCCACGTGATGGGCCTTGAGAGGAGGCTTATACTGCCCAAGGCTCTTCTGGAGGGAGAGCAGGCTCCTGTTGGCCACTTCTGTTTGCACAATGTTTTGCAGGAACTTTCTGAAAGCAGGGGACAATGGGCTCTCTCAGTGTTTGGAGGACCAGGAGATGAAGGAAAGGGTTAAGGAGAAAACCCGCTCCATATGGGAACCACAGCTGGGCCAAGTTTTTTGTTCTGTGCTTTTTAAAAATTCAAGGCAAGTTCCTTTGCCTCTAAGTTACCCTGCTGCTTTTTAACTCTGTCTTCGATTTCTTAAATCCCAAGGGTCTCATGCTTCCTGCTTTAGAGGTTGCTTTGCTGGAGCTCAGGCTGTGCCTGTGTGTGTGTGTGTGTGTGTGTGTGTGTGTGTGTGTGTGTGTGTGCCTGTGAGCATGCGTGTGCACCCTGTGCAGCAAGGTGGTCTCTGTAAGTGTCTCATCACGCTAAGACCCGCAGCTGCAAGGATTCCCACTCTAGCTCAGTGCAGCTGAGAAAAGGAGTCCTATGAAGCTGTGCGTGTTTGGCTGAGAGGAAGGCAAAACTTGTAGTTTAAGTCAAGCATCCTAAAGACAGGATGGCCCAACCTCTGCCCTCAGGAAGCTTACGGTGCGGCAGGTACAGAATAAGTATTAAGATATAACAAGCTCAGTGCTTTGGCAGAGGCACAGGGAAAGTGCAGGGGAAGCACAGAAACTCCAGGAAAGCTTCCCACAGGTGAAGCTCAAGGGTTAACTGGCAAGAGAGAGGGTGTTCGGGATGTGGGGGAGGGGAGGCTAGAAGGGCACAGTGTGTTCAGGGAGTCACAGGAGGCTCAGCTCTGGGAGTGTGCTGGAAAGGAGGCATGGAATGAGCTGAGCAGGGGTGTGAGATGGTATCACATGGGTAGGATGTCTGTTTAATTAACAGGAAATGTTTTTCAAGCTTTTGTCTTCTTCTGATTAAGTTTCCCTGATTTATTAGACACTGCTGGTTACTCTCACTCCACTCCACCCTGGACTGCACTCATTTGCTTCTCTCACCACCCTGTGGAGCTTCTTGCTTTAGTTCCTTTCATGGACTCACCTTCTTCCCATCTCTTATGCCCTTTTGCTCTGTTTTTCCAACTGTACCCTGCTTGTTTTACTTTTTCTCATTGCTGAGTCAAAATACCTGACATCCAAAGTTAAAGGAGGGAAGGTTTATTTGGTTTACAATTTGTGGAGGTTTCAGTCCACAGTCATTGGCCCCAAGGCAGGATGCCATAGTAGAAGGGCCTTGAATAGGAGAAGCAAGCAGCTCACAGTAATGCAGGAAGCAGGATGCAACAGAAAAGCAAGTGACAAGCCACAAGCAATGAGCAAACAGGGCACCTCTTCCTGAACCTTATATTTTATCCAGGCTACAAACCCTTGAGACAGGTAGTACATCTACTCGGGGTGGGGCATCCTTAATCCTACCCAGAACGATGTCAAACCAACGAGTGGATTGATTTAGTAATCATACACCCTTGATCCTGGTGTCACACACTCCAGATCCAGCCAGTTCCAAAAAGCCCCACCTATGACTGCATGAGGCTTTGGAGGGACATCCAGACCCAAGCCATAACACTGTTCCTCGCATTCCTGGTCTCCTGGAGGATCCCAGCTGATGTCCCACCTCCATGAAATGGCAGTCCCCATCTTCAGGTCCAGCCACTGTCTCTTTCCCAGTCTTTGGCCACAGTATGGCACAGATTCTAACTCAGTCTATTAAAATTGAAATAGTATTTTCCTCAAAATCTGTTAGTTTTCTTACATTACATAGCTTTTTTTGAAGTGGGAATTCCAGCCACTGAAAGTCAGATTTTAAAAATCATTATCATCTTCCCATCCTATATTCAGATCCTAGTTTTCCACAACTAAGTGACCACCAACTCCTTCAAGTTCTACCTATTATTGTTGAATAAGTCCCTCCCAGACTAATCCTGGCCTGGCTTGATTCACCTTGTCTTTATTTTTAAGTCTAAAATACCTCTCACTGGTCTCCTTCTCTACAGTCTTTCTCCCCCAATTTACCATCCAGAAAACAGGTCACCTAAACTACCTATAGCAGGAGGCTTGCTACGACTCTGGGTTGTGGAGAACAGATCACATTTGGTAACCAAAGAGCCCAACATTTGTTCCTTCAGGCAACGGGTATTTATCAAGTACGTGCTACTCTAGGGTTTTTGTTCCAGTGAGTCTCAGGGCTCATGGGTCTTGCATGCTAACAGAAGACCTCCAGAAGACAGCCTAAACAGCAGGTAATCATGATCTAGAGCTTATAGTAAAATTTTTTTATAATCTGGGTGAATGAAAGAGGGTCCTTGAACCACCGTCTGAGCACAGCATCTGGAACACTGGCCTGGCTCATCTTATCCTTGAACAACAAATATGGTGGTGACTAAGGCAATGTAAGCAAGAGAGTGAGCTGCCCTGATTGTGGTCATGAGCAAATCATGATTCTCTTAACTAGCAGAAAAATTTTCCCATATACACAGAAAACATTTCCCGTATAACCCATATTTAAATAATCCTTGGGGCAGAAAGGCAGAATAACATCTCATTTCATTTGGTGTTTTAAAAAGCTATGGAAGATCAAAGCTTTACAAAGATATACCTGCAAGCATCTTGATATACCTTGCAAGTAATTTCTCTCACCACCTCCCTGTGCTCCACCCATACCCAAGTGTGTGGATTTCTTGATGCCAACACATTATGAAACGTCTGTGTCTCTGTGCTGCTGTTTCCTTGGCTTGCAGCATACCACCTCCCTCCTTCTCTTGGGCATGCAGTCTTCTTCAACCTTCTGAGAAGGGGAGGTGGTGCTTCTCCTTATTTCCCAGCCCCATCACACTTTTCAAACACTCTCCCCCCCAGAACATAAGTTCCAGGAGGAGGGACCATGTTGCAGCCTCAGCTCTAAGCACAGTTAGGGTCAGGGTAAGTATCTGTTACTATATCAGTAGGGAGCTTCGAACTAAAAACTCACAGAAGAACTAAGAAATGAACATAATTATTAGAAAACAGAAGAAAATTTCTCACAAAAGTCACAACTGGCTATTTTTTTTTATCTCTGTGCATATATGCAAAACATTCCAGCATTTAAATTCTGAATTTAAGCCTACAGTCAAATTTGCACTACGTCTGAACTTTGGTTCAAGCTGATGTTTAGCTACCCAACTTGACATCTGGCCGAACTCATCTTAATCTGACTATTTGAAGTTAGCTTTAACAGCTGTTGTAGCAATGTTATGCCAATCATTTGTCTTTTAGATAAGAATTTAACTGACTCAGAGGAAGATGACAACAACCTTCAGAAGAATTATTTTCCAATCAGCAGAAAACAACGGCTGTCTATTTGCAGCTCTCTGAAATTATATATATTCTTCAGAATAAACTAAAAACAAGGAATGGAACATGGGAACTATATTTCTAAGTTTTTAATTTGTCCTCAGTATGTTCTTTGGAAATACATTTCTCTAAATGTTAAAAACCTCAAGAGGTAGCATTTAGCCTTCACTTCATATATTCAGCAAGTATTCACCAAGCATTGCAGCATGTGACAAGTTCTGTGTTGGAATTAAATCCTGGTGTTTTATTATGTGCTTTGATGCTGTATTTCTTGCTATCCCGTGACCCTTCAGACAACAGCTGGACACTCTACTCACACATGTTGGGGCAAGGTTCTTACAGAAGAGCACAGCAGAAAAAAAAAATCCCGGGCTTTTAAACTTCAAAAGCCTAAGCCCTAAAAGGTTTGGGGCATTTTTTGAAACCACATAGCCATTTTTTTTTCTAGTCCTAGATTAGACACAGAATCTATTCCAACAGAAAAAGGAAAACAGAAGACAAAAAAGGAGGAAAGGAAGAGAGGCCAAAGACAAGAAAAAAGAGGATAAAGAGGTGGAGGGGAGAGGAGGGGAGGGGCAAACCAAGAGGAAAGCAGAAGAATGAGCTGCTGTGGGACCCCACAGATGGACTTTCCCAGATCTGCTCTGCAGGAGAGGAAGTTGGACCCTGTACATATGTCTGGGGATGGAAGATTAAACGAGAACCCTTCCCACCAACTCCTGGAAGTGCTAATAAAAAGAACAAGACACCAGAGATCCCCTGTGTGCATCTTTTTATCAGTTCAGTTCCAAGAAGGAAAACAGAAACAACTGAGTATTGAAAACTGAGGGATTTAATTTTAACAGGGAAGTGGCTACATCTGCAGCAGAGAAAGGGCTAATGCTAATGGCACAATCAAGAGATTAACAGCTGCAGGAAGCCACTCCTGTCCCGGGCTGGAAGGACCATGGCAAGACATGATATTATTGAAGCCTCAAGGTCACCAAGAGAAGCTGAAACCGCAGCAGGCCTCTTCAGAGGGATAGACAAGAGATACAGGCAAAGGATGATGCAAAGAAAGGGGGGGGGATTCGTTCTGTGAATCCACAAACGCCTCACAAGCATCAGCCCGAACTTGGAATCTGGCTGACATGAGCCAGCCACTCTGCAGCAGAGCAGGGTGGACTGAAGCTTGGGTCCAACGTGCAGACGCAGAATGTCCGTGGGGTTGTCTGGGACAGTTGACCTGACACAGATCCACAAGGTCACCATGCTCCAGCGTGGCCCAAGCTGGGTAGATGTGATGAAGGAAGCCTGAAGATACGAAGCAAACTTGGATCCGCGCAAGGAAGCCGTCTAAGGGATCTGCCAAGAAAGAACCTAACCACCAGATGGCTTTTGGACACCTCGGTGGATTCGTTTGCGCCACAGCCCTGAGGAAGGTGAGACACTGAGCCCACCACATGGAGCTGACCACGTGCAACTCTTCCCACCCCACTCCCTGTCGAACTTGGAGGAAACTGTGAAGAGGGGCGAGGAAGACACCTGGCAGAGCAGAGGCTGAATGGATGTGTGCTTATAGATAAGGGAAAGAAAGCGCCTGACCAGAACAGACAGGTCCCTCCTCAAAGAGCACTGGCTGCTGGGGAAGGGTGGGCACCAAACACAGAGGTCTGGGATGCAGGGAGAAGTGGGCACGTTAAAGGATGCGCTGGGGCTGGTGCTGTGCACAGAGAAGTCCACACTGGCCCAGCGGGTAGAGCTTCAGACAGAAGGGCCAAGGGGCAGATTTGCTTTCAGGCTTCCGGAATGAACAGAGATTTAGTAAGCAGATGGGGGAGTGCCACACGAGACTAGGGTGTGGCAAACTGGCTGGGGCAGGTTGAGTGGGGGGTGATCTCTTAATGGGGAAATTGCAGGACACATGCGCAGAACAGTTCTCGAAGCCCTGCTTGTGGACTTCTCGCGAGAACTCAAGCAGTTTGGGATAGGAAGACCTATATCTGACCTGACCCTGAGGAGTGGGTGATTCCAAAAGCAGCCCTCCGCTCCTGTGTTCTTTCACAGTAGTCCACGCTAGCTCTGTACGATGTGCTTTTCCTACTCCTACTTAGCTCGAATTTCCTCTGAAGAGCCTATTTCTTTTCCTGCCTTTAATAAATGTAAAACCCTGCTACATTTTGTGCTTGTCTTGACCAATTCTTTGCTCAGGACAGAAAGAACCTAGAAACCACTTGTAGAAAGAAACACCAGCACCTCAAAACCCTGTAGAAGGAGTTGTTGCCTATTCTTGCAGTAACCACAATACACTGTCTTTCAAGATACGCCTGCACACTCCTTATTTATCAACAGTGCTTAAAGGTCTTCCAGAAACAAAACCGAGAGTGGGTGTGGGTGTGTGGGATATAGCTCAGTTTGCATAAGCAACTCCCTAGCAAGCCCAAGATCCTGAGTTCGACTCCCAGTACCAAAGAAAAAAGAAACATGGCTGATTTATAACTTCACCTCCTTGGATTAGTAAATGAGGCAGTGCTTCAGTGGCAGCATGGTGTGTCCAGGAGTTCAGCTCTCAAGAGCAGTACCAGCAACTCATAGGAAATGAGTTCCTTCAAATGCATCCTTTTGTAGATTTTATGAGGCCATTTCTAGAATTCAGTCTTCAACTAAAGAGATGTCACAGCATTCTTTTACAAAATAAACAATCCATAGGAAAATATACTTAAACTATCTAAAATACCAAACTTCAATGATGAAACAAATTTCAGATTACCACATAATACTTTGTTCCTGAAATTACTAATCTTTGCTATTTTTTTAAGCAGACAAACAAGACTTGATTTACAAACAGCCTCACATGTCACATGTCACTATTCTAGAAACTCTTTTAATTTGCCATTTATAATCTAATAATTTAAGAAGCAAAACTAACTTGTTCTCTTTAGCGTTTAAAATCAGAAAATGATTACAAGAAACAATAATAAACCCTTAGAACTGTTTTGATTATTTTTTTACCTCATTAGAAATGTCTGTTCCGGAGACATCTAGTGATACCAAAGAAAAGAGGTTTACAATAGATTCAATTCCTTGGTCAGTCACATGTTCACAGTTTTGTAAACTCAAGTAGTTTAAATTCATGCAGCTGAAAGAAAGCAACATGAAGAATTAATTTCAGCTTTCAATCATATCATTATTATGAACTTCTTTGTATAAAAACTATCTAGGATAAAATGAATGATATTGAAATAAGGATTTTTTTTCCTTTTCTCAACATAAGTATAAGCCAAAATGTAGAAAATAATTTGACCTTCTGAAGTTGGATGGAAGGAAGATAGATTATTAAATAAGGCTTTCTTTCTTTTAGTTTCATATTGCAGTTTTTAACATGCTACATACCCTCACATTACAGGCATACAAAACACTGTCATGTGTGTACCATGATGAACAGCCACTAATGACTGCCAGGCCAAGTTCTTCACTGTGCCTTACACATTTGCTGCAGGGATTGAGTTTGAACCTTAATGAACACAAGGCCTTGGACAAGTAAAAATGGTTCAGAATAAACCAACCATCCTGAACACCTCTTAGGAAATGCTAGAGTTAAGGTTACCAGAAACAATATATTAGAAAAGTTCAAAGAAGTCATCCATATCCAGATACTCATTACTTCATGAATGACCCCATCTTAACTTTTAGGTGACTGTAATAAGAAAATAGCTCAGACATAGTCAAAAGAGTGGTTCAACTGATGACTTCAACGTTTCTGATTTGGTTTCACTGAGGATTGGACAAGCTTCTGGGTATCCCTGATGTTCTCCAGATGGCTTGGAGTCTTTGTTTTGAGGTCCAACTCTAATCTCTCATACAGGCAAACACAAATACTAATGCTGTCTGGTAGAAAATAGAAAATTGCTTTGGCATATCGCTCTGAGAGTTTCAAAACAGAGATGTCACTGAGGCACATACAGTTACTTAAATTGAGCTCTCTTATCCTGATACTCGAAGGACCATCAAGAAATTGCTTCAGTCCCGTATCACCAATCCTGGAGAAAACAGGAACATTTCACATGTAATGTTATATATGAATATATAGGATTTCATTAAAATGACAGTTTCTATACCCAATATATTTGCAAAACAGCAAATGGTATCTACATTCAGGAATTTTGTGGACATTTAAAACCAAATCTGATCATGCAACTTTAAGGTAATGGAAAATATATAAATGATAGTAACAGAAGAAGTATTAATAAAAATGTTATCAGTGTTCATTTGATTAAGCATAATTCTTAATAACACAGATGGTCTCTCCTTCTAGGTTAAAATATTATGAAGGTAAGCAATCCCTAGTATAATTTCCTGCAACAGAAAAAGACCAAAATTTAGGACACAGAAACCAAAACTGACAGCCAGACAGCTGCTAGGATCTTAGAGAAATTTCTGCTAAATACAAGGTCAATTCAGCCAGATTGAGAACAATAGGTGACAAGGCAAAATTTTTTTCCACACTGTTGGTTGTCTCTTCATTCTGTTGGTCGTTTCTTTTTCTGTGCAAAAAGCCTTTTAATATGAGAACCTAGTTGTTGATTTTTTTGTGATATTTCCTGTGTGATCAGAGGTTTGTTCATAAAATCTTTGCTTACACCAGTGTCTTCAAGATTTCTACCTATTCTATCTTCTAACAGAGTCAGTGTTTCTGTTTTTTAATACTTAGATCTTTATCCATTTTGATTTTAGTTTAGTGCATGCTGAAAGATATGGATCTAGTTCTAATCTTTGGCATGAAGAAAACCAGTTTTTCCAGTAACATTTATTAAACAAGCTATCTTTCTTCCAGTGAATGTTTAACTCCTTTCAAAGATAAGGTAATTGAATATGTTTGGAGTTGTTTTCCAGCTTCTAATCTATTTCACAGATTCTCAGGTCTGTTTTATTTGCCAGTATTTGTTGTTTTTTTTTAAAATCATATTAGCTTTGTAGTGTAATTTCAAGTCAAGGATTGTGATGTCCAGAATTTGTTGCCCAGAAATGCCTTTTCTATTATAGGTCTCTTCTGGTTCCAAATAAATTTTAGGATTGTTTTCTCTAATTCTGTGACAGGTGCTATTGGCATTTTGATCAGGATTGCATTAAATCTGTGTCTTAGTTACTTTTCTTGTTGCTGAGATAAAATACTCAGTGAATAAAATTAAGGGAAAAAAGACCTATTTAGCTCTCACAGTTTGTAGAGGTTTCAGTGTCCGTCATTGGCTGGCTCCAAGGCATGGTGGCTCATGGTAAAGGGGCAACAAAGGAGTACAATTCATTGCACACAAAACAGAACAAAAGTAAGCAAGAGAGGGAGGGACAAGCCTCTTCCTGTCCTTTGCATTGTATGCAGGCTACCTGCCCTAGAGTGGATATAGCACTTATATCCTTAATCCTAGTTACAACTGTGCCAAACCAATCAGCAGACTGATTCATTAACCACACACCCTTAATCCAAGCACCACACCCTCTAGTTTCATCCACCTCTGAAAAGCACTCCTTATGAGTGCATGAGGCTTTGAAGGGACATCTAGACACAAAACATAACAATCTGCATAACAATTTTGGAAGTATGGCCATTTTCACTTATTTTGGTTCTCTTTACCCAACAATAAGGGGAATATCTTTCCATTTTTTGATATCCTCCTCAATTTCCTTTTCTTTTCTTTTTTTTTTTTTAGAGAATTGTAGTTTTCAATGTATCTGTAGTTTTCAGGTTAAAATGATTCATTAGATTGATTCCTAGGTATTTCTCTTTTTTTGGATGCTATTGAAAAATGTATGTTTCCCTGGTTTCTTTCTCAGTGAGTATGTTATTTTTGGATAGGACTGCTATTGATTTTTGAGTATTAACTTTGTACCCAGCTATATTACTGAATTTGATTATTAAATCTAAAAGTCTTTTGGTAGAGTTTTTGGGGTCATCTATGTAGAGTATCATGTCATCTGCAAATAATGATAATTTAACTTTTTCCTTTTATATCCTTATTCATTTCTTTCTCTTATCTAATTGCTCTGGACAATGTTTCAAGAACTATATTGAATAAAAATGGTGACAGTGGACATCCTTGTCTTGTTTCTGATTTTAGGGTGAAAGCTTTCCCTTTTCATCCATTTGGTATGATATTGGCTATTGGTTTGTCATGGCTTTTATCAGATTGAAATAAAGACCATCTATTCCAATTTTCTGTAGGTTATTTTTATCATGAATGGGTGTTGGACTTTGTCAAATGTTTTTCCTGCATCTATTGAGATGATCATATGCTTTTTCTCTTTGGGTCTGTTAATATGGTTGAACCATCTCTGCATCCCTGGGATTAATCCTACTTGTCATGGTGTGTAATGATGTTTTGCTGCATTCTGTTTGCTAGTATTTTATTGAGGATTTTTGCATCTATGTTCACTAGGGAAGTTGGCCCATAGTTCTCTTTTTCGGCTGGGTCTTTCTCTTTGGTTTTGGTATGAGGGTAATGATTGCTTCCAGGAATGAATTTTAGAGTATTGCTTCCTTTTAAATTTTGTTAAAGAATTTGAGAAGTAGCAGCACTAGATTGTCTCTAAATTTCTTGTAGAATTCAAATTTCTTATGAATCCACCAGGGCCTGGGCTTTGTTGGTAGGTTTTAATCACATCTTCAGTTTCATTTTTATATCTTCTTGATACAGCTTTGGTGATTCATATGTATCTAGGAAGCTGTCCATTTCTTCAGCATTTTCATCTTACTAAAATGCAGGTTCTCTTGTTAGAATACAGGTATTAGTGATCTGGATTTCTGCAGGATCTGTTGAGATTTAACCTTTTTCATTCCTAATTGCATGAATTCAAGTCTTTTCCTTCCTTTTTTGGATAAAGTTAGCTAAGTGTTTGCCAATTTTTAATCTTTCAAAGAACCAACTCATCAGTTCATTCTTTGTAATGTTTTCTTAGTTTCCATTGCATTTATTTCTGGTCTCTTCTTTATAATTTACTTCCTCATATGAGCTTTGGGCTTGATTTGCTCTTCTTTTTCTAGACGCTTAAGGTTCAACATTAGGTTGTTTATTTGAGCTTGTTATTTTTCTCATATAGCAATTCACTGCTATAAATTTCCCTCATAGGACTGCTTTTATTGTGTCCCATAAGTTCAGTATGTTGTATTGGAATTGTCATTTAGTTGTAGAAACTGTATAATTTTTTCTTTAATTTTATCTATCAGTCATTGGTTGTTCAGGAGGGTGCTATTTAATTTCCATGTGTTTATGAAGTTCTTGTGGTTTCTTTTGCCATTGATTTCCAATTTCACTGCACTATGATCTGGCAATATGCATGGGATAATTTCAGTTTCTTTGCATTTACTTAAGCTGTATATTTTGGAGAATGTCCCATGTGCATCTGAGAAGAATGTGCATTCTGATATTATTGGGTGGAACACACTGGACATCTACTAAATCCATTTGTTAAAAATTTTGGCTTAATTCTGATATTTCTTTGTTTATTCTTTTGGTCTAGTTGATCATCTCTTTATAACAATGGTCCCCCATTACAATTGTATTAGTACTTACTTGACTTTTCATATAGTTGGGCACACTGGTTTTGGGTGACTCAGGAAGGCTCATGTCCAAGGTCATGCACATGACCATTGACCAGGGGCTTCAGTTCTTCACTGGCCATAGGTTGAAGGCCTCATTTCTTAGTTCAGGTTTTTTCCACTCCAAACCCTCGTGCCTCTCCTAACTGCCTCTCCACCCACATCGCCTTGCTACTGTAATCGTAGGGAAGTGGGCTAACAGTTTGTAGGTTAATTTATAACTTGTCTTATGTTTTTTTCAAATATTAGCCACCTTCATTGTGGGTCAAATATTATTTTGTTTTCATCTGGCCCTAAAAAGTATAAGAAATCTACTTAGACAGGAGGCTGAGATACCCAGTGAAGAAGCAGTTTTAGCAGGAGTCTGATCCTTGCCTACTTGAGAATGCCAAGAGAGTGGCCCAGCACGACTGACCCAGATAAAATGTTTCAGTAAGAATTTGCCATCTGCTCATTTGTCAAAAAACCCTCACAAAGAAGATAGCTACACCAAAGTAGAAACCCCACAGTTACACACAAAAATGAGTCAGAAAATCCATTTGAGAAAAACCCATTAGCTGAACTACCCGTGGGAACCCTCATTAAGAAAAGTAGCCCATGAGCTCCCTTAATGATACAGGAGTCTTCAGGTCCTCATCCTGAGCTTTTCCTGTGCCTCCCTGTTCCCAGCCCCTCTTTCACATTACCATAGGCAATGGCCAGGATGTGGCAAGAGGGTTGGGTTCCTCTCCTTGTATTACAGAACTCTGCACTTACCTCCACTGACCATCCTATTTAACCCACTAGCCATGAGCTCTTTCACACGAGCGACTGGCGCATCTTTGGTATCCAGTATTGAAGTATTGAATACTGACTAAGTGGCTGTTTACCTTATACAGTTTGCCAAATTCAACACAGTCAGTTGCTTCAAAGGCAAAAGTGATTTGAGGCTATCATCTGTTATTCTTTTGCAGTCGGCCATGTAAATGTGATTGATATTTGGGTAATTCTTGTCTGTAAATTTGAAAGATGCATCAGTGATCCTTTTATTTCCTGTTTAAAAGAAGACAAAAAGTACTGTACCTGTAATGCCCTGAAACAAAAGTAAACAAAATAAGACCAAACCACATTTTTAATACCACAGACCTTCAAATTGGATTTTCCTGAGGTTACACGTAGAAAGAGCATTGAAAGCACAATCAGAGATATGTGGTGAACCAACAAAAACGACCGACGCAATACTTTGGCACTTCTCTACTAAAACCTTCAGAAGAAGAGACAATTCCATTAACCATGCTGCATAGACAAAGCCCAGCATGGTAACAGGTTATTTTTCCTTCTCAATATTTACAAAAACTAACATGCTAACCATTAAATGTTCCTTATTTCAGAAAAAAATGTTTTTTTCAATATAACATAATATATTCAACATGTGAGTAATGCAGAGAAACAGAATTAAATCATGCTATAGGAGGATTGGAAAACATGAGAAAATGGAATGCTGAAAAAATCACTACAGTTGGCAGCTAGATATGGAGAATTAAATTTAAGTTAATCAAAAGTAGAATCAGTAGTTGGGTGGGAGAGTTAAATTTAAATTCTGGGCTTAGACTATCTCATCATTGAGATAGAAATATCCTAACCATAAAACAAGGGTTTTAAAGGGTATTTAAGGATTGAAAAGTTCAAATGATTTTGGAAGTATACACATAAGTATGTGTGCATGCCAAGTATGTATGTATGTAAGCCTTTGTATGATTTTCTTACTATAAATTAAAATGAAAGACCAATTCAGACTTTTCAATAATTCAAGCCATTATGATACATTCTCATGTAATGAAAGAGAGAGAGAAAAATAATGCGCTTCCCAGCTACTTACTTGCACACACCTGTCCGTGAGGGTAGGCATGTCATCCATGGTCAGGTGGATGATTCCAGAGCAGCTATTCGCAATGTTCCTGAAGCCTTGGACTGAAATCTAAATTGCACAAAGTAAGTGAAAATCATGGGAGAATCCATTGACATGACCTCCTATAAAATGCCAAGATAGTAAAATCCTTGGTGGGTCATGATTTTGTTGTTTTAAGGTTGAAACCATGGGATATACCTCCAGTGGCCCAGTACCTGCCTGGCAAGTGCAAGGTCTTGAGTTCAATTCCAAGTACCAAAAAATAGAAAATAAATATGATTGAAAACATAAAATATGGCAAACAAGACAGGAAGAAAGGACAGTCATGATTTTTTTTTGTCTTTATCATTTTACGTTTTAATGAGGTGAGATTCACATACCATTAACCACTTAGATAAGCCATTTAACTATTCATAATGTTGTGTGACTACCACCAGTATGTGGTTTCATAACACTTTCATCCAGACAAAAGGAAATTCTGTACCCATTAAGCAGCTGCTGTTCATCCTCCTCTCTTTTTAGCACCTCACAGCACTAATCTGTGTTCTGACTCTGACTATTCACATAAATGAAATTATACAATATGTGATCTTTAGCATTTTTTTAAGGCTTAGCCAGTTACAGCAAGTATTAGCACCTCATTCCTCTTTATGGCTTTATTATTTTTTATAATATCCTATTATGTGGATATATAGTCTACATCTGCCAATGTCCAGCTGAAAATCAATTTATTTGGTCCTATCTGGTAACTCACTTTGTCCATCTATCTGTTGATACTCATCTGGGTTGTTTCTGTCTTTTGCATACGTTGAGTGGCCGCTGTGAACCTGTACACACATTTATCTGCTTGAGTACCATTTCTAATTCCTTGGGCTATATACCTCGGGATAGAATTTCTGGATTATATGGTAATTATAAATTTAACTTTTAAAGGAACCACAAAAATGTTTTCTGCAGTGGCTATACCATTTTATATTCTCATTTCTACATCTAATTTCTACAATTCCACTTGGAAACTTCCAGTTTTGCCACATTTTTGCTACTGCTTCTCTGTTTTTTCAAAAATTTCCTAGTAGGTTGAATATCCACTTCATTGCTTTGATTTGCACTTGTCAGTGACTAATTATATTGACCATCTTTTCATATGCTTGCTAGCATTTGTATATCTTCTTTGGGGAATTCTATTTGGGTTTTTTGCCTATTTTAAAATTGAGTTGCCTTTTTTATTGTTCAGTGGTAAGAATTCTTTATATATTCAGCATACTATTTTTCCTATTCTATATGCTGGTCTTTTAATTTTAAAATAATGTCCATTATGCACTAAAGTTTTAATTTTAATAAAAATTCATCTATTTTATCATTTATCCTTTTGGTGTCATAACTAAGAATCTAGTGCTAAATCCAAAGTCATGAAGTTTACCTCCAATGTTTCCTTCTAAGAATTTTATCATTTTGGCTCTTATATTGAGGGTACTGGTCCATTTATTGTTAATTTTCATATTGGTGTGAGGTAGGCATCCAACTTCACTTCTTCAGCTTGTGGATATGCAGTTGTCCAAGCATCAGTTGTTGAAGAGAGCATTCTTTTCCCTATGACATGGTCTTGGAACTCTTATCAAATATCGATAGATCATAAATAAATGAATTTCTGTGTTCTCAGTTCTAGTCCAGTGGTACTGGCATAAGGGTAAAGATACAGTCTATCCTTATGCCAGTACCACATTCTTTTGAATATTATAGCTTTGTAACCAATTTCTTTCTTTTCAGCTGTCATTAGACACCTTAATAGAAAAAGCAGTTCTAAAGTTGGTTACATAAAACCTTGCCATGCAGTGTGACATTTCTGGCAGCTGGGTGGACCTTCAGGCTCTCAGCCCACCGCTTCAGTGGCAGATGCACCTAAACAAACTCCCCAGTAATCCAGATGCACAGGAGTCTGAGAAGTGCTCACCCAGAGGGAATGGGTGAGGAGGGGGAAAGTATAGCAGGGTATTCGGAGAAACTGAAACTGCAGGATTATGTAGATACAGATTAATATTAAGGATCAGTTTGTGTGATTATTAGGGCTAGAAAATATGAAATTTGTAGAGCAGGCTAGGAGGCTACAAAATCAGGAAAGGGTTAACAGTGTATTGAATCCTGTTTGCAGACTAGAAACTCAGGTTTCTACATTGGAGTCCTGAGCCAGAATTGCTTCTTTTTTGGGAAAACAGTCTTTCCTCTTAAGGAGTAACTTACTGGATTGAGTCCATGTGCATTGTTGGAGGGTGGTCTACTTTAGTCAAAGTCAATTTGTTTAAATGTTTTTGCATGAAGGAGGAGGAGGAGGGAGGAGGAGGACAAGGAAGGGAGGAGGAAAGAGGAGGAATAAAGAAAGGAGGAGGTAAAGGAGGAGGACAGCAAAAGGGAGCCACCTGTACAGCAGCACTAGACTGTTGCTTGACTATATAACTGGATGCCAGAGGGTAACCAAACTATAAAGCTATGTAGGTACTATCCTAACAGCTTACTTTGCATAAAGCAATTAAAACAATTAAATTAACCATAGCACAGAATTAACTGTAGCATAAAGAACTACAGAACACCAAAAGGTTAACAGTGACCATTTCTGAACAGGGACGGTCTCTGTGTTTTGTGAACCTTCTATAATGACAATGTATAACCAGAAAAAGAGGAAGAGAAAATGGTACCTTTTGGGGAAAGACAGCAAAAGACACCTTTGAGTAGTTTTAAAACCATCTCCTGCTATAGACCTCTCCTTGAAGGAAAATGTCAACAAATAAATGGGCCACAACTCTTTCATATAATCTGTGTGTGTCTTATTTCCTCCCAAGAGATGATCATGTACTCTTTTTAAAACTTTTTACTGTGTTGAGAGAGCTAATGAATTAGGTTGAAGAGCAGGACAAAGTCTAAGATAGAGTGTAGAATATCACCACAGGCAAGATTAGGTAGGAGTCCAAGCTGAAGATAAGCACAGCTGAGGTAAAGCCACAAGAGTGTTGGCTGTGGCTGAGGTGGCAAACAACCCTTAGGTGACAATGAGAAGTTTGGTGGATAAGCAGGTGGGGAAAACTAATAGAACACCCAGAAGCAAGAATGAGAGATTTTTGCACTGTACTGCCAAAGAGTCTTAAATACATTTTCTGTAAGTGTTCCAGGGGATATGATGGACACGTGCAAACGTGGAAAAGAGAGAGGAGGGAGCAATGCTGGTACAGAGTCAGCAGAGGTGGGTTTGACTTTGGCTCTGGCTCTTTCTCACTTTGAACAAAGGCGGAATGATGCTCTTACTCTTAGTTTTCTCAGCTGTAAGTGAGCATGATATAATTTTTAAGAGATTCTTGAGAAAATAAAATGAGGCCACATACATAAAAATGGCTAGCACAAAACATGGCTATGTAATATTGGATCTACTTTTCTTCATATTCTTCTGGGCATGACCTTCTCCTCTAGAAAAGTAAAAGACTTACATCAAGAGATAGAGGACCCTAACTCACTGCAGCTTGCGCATTCCTCACATTGCAAACATAAAGACACGCTATTCAGAGGAGTTTTGCGATTGAAAGCTGTTATGGTTTGTGTCTAGATATCCCCCCAAAGCCTCATGCAGTTTTTGGTGGGGCTTTTTTGGAAGTGGCTGAATCTGGAGTGTGTGACTGATACACAGTACAATGATGGGTTAAGAGCACTGGGGTTAAGGGAGGGCGATGGCTGGATCAGGCCATTGATTGGTTTGGTATTGCCCTAACCCTAATAGCCTGGACACAATATAAGAGATAAAAAAAGTTTTGTCTCCTCTTCCTTGTTGTTTTTTCTATCTTGGGAGTGTCACAAACTGTTTGTCCTCTGTGATGCCCCTCTGCCAGGCCACCCTGCCTTGGTGCCAGCCATGCATAGACTGAAACCTCCACAAACTGTGAACCTAATATATCTTCCCTCCTGTACTTTGGATGTCAGGTATTTTGTCTCAGCAATGAGAAAAGTAACAAACACAAGAATATATTCTTTATTTATTCCTCCCCATGAGTTCCCAGTGCTGAACACAGGGTGTGAGACAAGAGTGGGTGAATGACTGAACAGTTCTGAACCACACAGCAATGGTGCATCCAGTGCTGGACATCACTTCCTCCCATCACACAACACACAGCTCCAGGGATGAGGACCCTTCTGAGTTCTTGCCTTGACTCTCCAACCCTGCCCTAGTCTCCCAGCTGATACCTCTTACAGGGACTTCCACAAAACAAACAACTTTTTCCCTCTTGCTCTCTTGGAAACATATTTAGTAAGGGGGAAAAAATGACAGCCACAACAACCACAGCTGGGTGATTCCCTGCAACAGAGCCAAAAACTTGGTGCTACTGACCAATAGGATTCATTTATAGGCAACAGAGTGGGAAGGAACCTCTGGGAAGAGATTTTGAGTTTTGCCCTGGCATGGAGTGCTGAGTTTCCCACAAAGTTTATATTAGAATAGCCAAAAAGATGTCTGGCTAATATTTTATGACTCAAATATTCCTGCCAGAATCTTTCAGGCCAACCATTAGTTGTGCTTTCTCTTCACTGACATAATGGGGGATATAAATCAAATTTTAAAAGTTGCCAGACAGGAGAAAGCAAAATGTTTTGCCCTGTTAAAATCCCAGGGCTTATCACAGCTGATACCTGTTTGTTTCCTGTGTAGGATTCCTTCTTTTTTTAAAAAATTTTTATTTAAAGAAAAAGAAAATGAAACAGAAAGAGGGTAGAAATAATACAAAATTTCAAAACAAAAACAAAAAAACCCACAAATAATAACCAGTAAGAAATCACTAGTTGATAATTACATATTTTCCTTAGAAGTAGTTGTTCAAATTACAAAAGTAAAGCCTACAGTGGGCATTTAAACAGTGAGACTACAACCAGTTCTGTTCATCTATCCAACAAAAACTTAATAATATGGTTATCAATCCTACACATTTAAACATACATGCAGTTATACCCTTTAGAATACTTTCTTTTCCTCTCTATTTTTCTTTACAATAACTATAATCAATTCTCATAAACTGCTTAGAAGTTCTACACATGTATAAGTCTCTACATGTATATCTAGCCTTTCTGTATAGAGGGAGAAACAAATCAAAACAAGTCAACAATACAAATTCCTAGAGAAACATGAAAAGGACATATAAAACCACAATACTAGGTGATCTATGGTAGTTACTATGATGTCTCTTGTTATTTTCAATAAAATTGTTTATATCATCAGACATAGTATAATTAAACTTAGCAGTACATAACACTATTAATAAAAGCCAAACATTGGTGACATTATAGGACTTCAAAGGCAGTTAATAATCAAACCAGAATGGGTATCCTATTGAATCTTGTCATCTTCAGAGTAGTTCCCTCTACTCTCAGCCTTGATACTCTCAAGCATACCAGATTCAAATAAAATCAGTCAAGACAAAACAGCACTATAGCCAATCTTCTCTGTCTCATCTCTGCTATGCTATTTTTCTGTCATTGTTGTTTACTTTTCTCCTTCATTCCACCGTCTGGCCCTTTCATTGAGGCCTTTCTGCCATTGTTCATGGAATCCTGGTGATTTTCTTCTCTCTCTCTAGAATGTCCTTCAGTATTCTTTGCAGGGTTGGATTGATGGTCACGAACTGCCCCAGTTCCTCTTTGTCATGGAAATATCTTGTCTCTCCATTAATTTTGAGAGACAGTTTTGCAGGGTACATCAATCTGGGTTGGAGGTTATTTTCTTTCAGGGCTTGGAATATTTCGCTCCAAGCTTTTCTTGATTTGATAATTTGCATCGAGAAGTCCGATTTTGATGAGTTTTCCTTTATAGGTGATCTGTTTCTTTTCTCTGACCACTTTTAATATTCTGTTCTTGTGATAGATTTCTGGCAACCTGATTATTATATGTCTGGGTGTAGATCTGTTTTGGTTGTAGCTGGCTGGAGTTCTGTATGCCTCATATATCTGAACTTCACTTCTGTTACCTATGTTTGGGAAGTTTTCCTTAATTATTTCTGTGAATAGCCTTTTTATTTCATTTGTATTTGTCCCTGCTTCTTCATTCACATTTTTTTATTCTTAAATTATAAATCCTCTTGTCATCTTCTAGCCTTTGTATCTTTACTTCCTGGTTCCTTGTTATTTTTAAGAGAGCCTTCCTTTTGTGATCATACATTGCAAATCTATCTTCAAGTTTTGAAAGTCTGTCTTTAGTTTCTGTTAAGGAGTTTTGCCAGCTTTCAATGGAGTTTTTAATTTCCTGATAGTCCCTTTGGATCTGTTCCATGTATTCTAGATTTTGTTTATATTCTTCATCAAAGGCTTCTCTCCTTTCTTTGGGTTCCTCCATTCTTCCATTTGTGTCTTCTTGAGGATTACCCAGCATTTATTTTATTAATCTTCTTATATCTTGCTTCACCTGAGTTAGAATTTCAGATTTAAATTCGTCGATGAGGTCACTGAAGTATTTCTTTATTTCCGATGAGGCCGTGTCTGATATTGCATGTTTGCTGCTCTCAACCTCCTCCGCATTTACCTCTCCTGGACTCACTTTCCTTGGTTCGGCGGTTGGAGGCCTTTTGCTGTTTCTCTGTCTTGTCATATTTCTGGTTTCTTTCAGATAAGTGAGTGGTGGAGGTCTCCGGGCCTTTCATATTGCTTACAGTTTTTCTGCAGCACACTGGCTAGAGAAGTGCTGCCCCCTCCAGTCCCGTAGGATTCCTTCTTACAACAGCTGGGGTCTGAATCTCCATTCATTCAGTGGTGAGGCAACTTTGGCTTCCATTTTGACAGCAGCTGGAATCTCCTCCCCATCCCCTTTGCTGGGGAACCCCCCACTGGTTAGGAAGTTAGGGGGGACTGGCCTCACCAGTCTTGTCCACACTTCAAGTGCCCACAGGCAGCTGCTACTGCTGCTGCTGGGGTCAGAGGAGCTTTGGGGACAGCAGAGAAGCTCTCTCCAGCTGCCTCTGGGTGGGTCTGAAACCATCAGAGTGACAGCACAGCACTGTGTGTGCAAGAAACAGTCTGTGAGCCATAACGAATGAAGACCAAAGTGCTCAGTACCAGAGACCTGCTCAGATCCTCTGTGCCGCTCCAGGCGACAGAAAGAATGAAGGAGCATGGCACCTCGGGGATCACATCTTACCAAACTTCCACTCCCCTTTCCTTGTCTGTAACAACATCTCTGAATCAGTTATTTGGACAACACAGAAAAATTATAGACACAAGGACAGACCCTCCATGACAGCTAGAAATATTCACACTTTGTTCCTGTCCTGTGTCCAGGGGTTTCTCCCATTCTGCAGCACCGATCCAGTAACTAATGTGCCCTGTGATGACTTTGGCCCAATCGGTACATCCTTCGTGATCTCATAGTGACCTCAAGGAGCCTAGCTTAGTAAACAGGAAGAAGTACTGGAGGGAAAAGCAAAGCTTTCCCTGCAAACAGTACAGAATGTCGATTCATTACACGCAAATGCACTGGAGCACCTGCAGCAGCCTTGGTCCCCAGCACCTGTGCTAAGAATGTCTGCAGGCTCCTGAATGTCACGAGGCCTGGTGGTCATCCTCTGTGGTCCCACCACCCTGCCTCTCTGGACGATCCTGTGGTTTCCAGGTCTATCCACTCCCACTCCTCCTGGCCGCTCCCACCTCGACAGTGGGAAACTTCTCTGTTCCCTCCGTCTTCCCCTGGGCCGCACTCTGCACACCTCAGGAAGGGACTTTTCTTCCTCAGAACCTAGAGGCCCATAGCCTGCATCCTGTGTCCTCTGCCTCCTGTGGTAGTGACCTGCACACACAATCAGTCCCAGGAGAGGACACAGACAGCCTGTCGGTCACCGTGTGTCCTTTACGCAGAGCTGACCCAGAGGAGGGTGTGGCAGTGGTCTGTTAATAGCCTAGTTTGTTGTTAAATTGTTTGTGGGGTGTAAATCAGAATTAGCAGTCCCAAAGACTACCAAGTATGTCTAAAATCATGGCCCACCAAATACAAAGAAGAGTTTCACTACCCAGTGCGAGTGGGGAGTTAGAAGGCAAGTGGAGCAGGGCTTACAGGCACCAGGTTGTTCCGCCTCCAGCTGTTTCACTCCTTCTGCAGCCGCAGGTCCAGGACTGCAACGAGCCAGAGGCAGGGGCCATCCCAAATGCTGGTCCTTCTCCTCCAGGGCACCCTTCCTGTTCTCCTCACAGGGTGGCCACATTGCCCTTGCTCCCTCTGTATCACAATGGAGCCTTGTCGCCGCCGCCTAGTAACCCAGAGAATTGCCACTGTAATTCTTTCCCCTTGCAAAGCAGGGATCCACAGAGCTACTCGGTTTGCAGGATGGCGGCTTCACAGCTGCATGCTTCACTCCGGTCCAAAGACTGAGATCAGGTTTTGAGAACAGTTCATAAAATTCTATGTGGAAGTCACTTCCTGAGATAGGGAAGTGAAAAGAAACCGAAGTATGGCTTTCAGGAAACATAAGATTTTTTTAAAACCACCCCCTTTTTTTTTTTCAGGAGCGAGAAACAAGATCTTTGTCCCCTGAGAGGCATCATTTTGGCATCTGATTCATCAAAATCTAAAAATTGTTGCCAGATGTTTAATTTTGACTAGTATAATAATAAAGATGTTTATAGGGTTTGTGTACAAAGAGATTATAGTAAGCTGTAGATGTTAAACAGTATATGTTATGTTTATTTTTTATTTTCAATGTGGTCAGTGTAGAAGTATTTTCAAACTAATAACAACCATTTAAATTTGTACGTCCTATTTATAAGATAGATAAAGTCTCCATAAATTCTACAATTTTTAAACACAGGTTCAGAAAGAACTATGTTAAAGCATTCCTTGATTAGAGAAACTGAGCACCAGAATTGAACCAGTGCCAGGTTTGGTGGCCATAATCCCAGTACTTGGGAGGCTGAGGCAGAAGGATCACTGTAAGTCTGAGACCAACTTGGGCTACATAGTGAGTTTAAGGCCAGGGTGGAGTACATAGTGAGACCTTGTTTAAAAAAGAAAGAATGAAAGAAAAAGAAAAAACCTGAAGCAGAACTACAGGAATAGCTCTGTGATTTTTCTGACCATGACAGCTGTTCCACTAGAGCTCCTTATTAAATGATACTTGAGACCACATGCTTTTGTCAAATTTGAAATGCAACTGTTTTTCACTACTGGCAGTAGAGCACTTTATATTTTCACAAATGATAGGCTGGTGATTAAGAGCCTGGTCTCCAGTAATGTTTGGAAAAGTGTTCTAGCCTTGGCAAGAACTTTTCTGTGTGGTCTTAAGTGAGCAACTTAGCCTGTGTAATATCCACTTCAGTGCTGTGTGTAGCCAGCCCACATCACTTGTGAGAACAAGTTAAATCTGATTGTTAAGATAGTTAAAATTGTTAAAATGATAGCTAAAATTTCAGTGTTGAACACAGCCATTTAAAAAATTAAATCGTATAAACTTTGAGCTAAATAATTTGTGTTAAAAGCAAAGGCAGCACATACTCAAACTCCTCATTCCTAATCCTTTTGCCTCTGGGTGTTCCTTGTGCACCTGAAGATATTTATGTCTGCTATATCTTCGAGGTGAAATACTACACAACAATGCTCTGATGCATGCTCTTCTCAGCTCAAGGTGCAGGGACCTTTCGTTGGTAGCCTGAAGTGGGCCCTGGTGAGAGGATTTACATCATGGAATTCAGCAAACAATAAAAAAGCAGGACTTTTTCTGTCCTTAATTATTCCCTAGAATATAGAAAAATGGAACCAAGACAACCTAAGTGCATCATAACTTTGAATTTAACTGTTACTAACTCATTCTAATGTATAGTTTTCTCCTTCACTAGCAGTTTAGCTGATCACAAAGCTCATTGCTCTACCTGACCCTTATGATAGACTCCTCAATCTACATCTTCACTCCCAGTTCTGTTCCAAGAACAAGACTTCTAATTTCAAGAAATGTACCTCTTGTCGCTTATACACAGATGTATCATAAGAACTTCAGATCTAGCCTTTCTAAAATCAAATTCAGTATTGTTTTCTCCAAACCTTTAAACAAGAACTCAGAGGTTACATAGCCTAACCTAACCATCTTGCAAAGGAGGGAAATGAGGCAGAGCAAACAAGTAACTGTCCGGGTCACAAAACTGGTTAGTGGCATGGCTTGGATAACTATGAATACTCTAGATCTGATTTCAACTTTGGGCTCCTTTCACCATCTGAGTGATTTCTTCTGATAGCTGGAAAAGAAGGAAGGAAGAAGGGAAGGAGGAAGAGATGAGGGGGAAAAGAGAGGAAGGAAAGAAAAAAAAGAAATGAAAAGGGAAGGGAAGGAAAAGAGAAGAGAGAAAAGAGAAAAAAGAAAAGAAAAGAAGAGAAGAGAACGCTTTTGCAGTCTCACTTTGCTCCTGCAAGCTCCGTTCAGCCTGGCCAGCATCCTGGCTGTGCCTACGTGGCCTTCTTCCACCTCCACCACAAATCCCAGGGGTGAGTAAGTGAGACCTTGAATGATCTCTGTCTCTCTGAAAGGGGAAGCTGGAATTCACGCAGTCCTGAGAGAACTGAGAGGACTGGGCTCTTCCAGCTTGCAGTCTGCACAGCCTTCCTTTAAGTGTCATCAGTCCCGGAGAGACTTAACGGTTTAAGGAGTACTAATAAACCATTATCTATTGCATGTGAGCTCTGTAATCATTGGAATGTTTCTGGAATGCCATCTTTTTTCATTTTCATTGACTAGTGTATAGCGACTGAAATCTGATTGATAAAAAAATACTTTCACTTTAGTCCCAGCTTTCTAGGCTCTTTTCTACTTGTAAATTTAAAGGAATCTGTGGAGGATCGCCTGGATGACTCCCCTTGAAAAAAGAGCAATTATCTTCATTTTGGCTCAGTCTGGCCCTATTTCCACATACTGATATGCACAGAGCTGGCTAGGACTTTTGCTTGTCCCCTCAGTTGGCTTTAAGCAATGCAAATCGGTCTAGCCAAGGTGCTGATGTGTAGTCTTTGAAGCAATGTGACAGATCAGTGTTACCCTGCCTCATGGCTCCCAAGAAGCATGTGTGAGTCAGGCAGGAGGGACAGCCATGCTCCACGCAGTTGCTTCCTGCACCTTCGAAGTGGCCGAGGCCTCCTTCATTCACTGACCCACCAACACCAATCAAGATCAAGGCTTTTCATGGAAGCCGTACAAGCTGTGTGGGTTCCAGGAAGAGAAAAGTCAGAGCCTCCTGAGAATCAGCCATGCTAGGACTGTAGGATCCAGCAAGAAGCCAACTAGCCAGCCTTTCTGGTAAGCTGTGCAAGCCATGCAGGTTCCAGGAAAAGTCAGACCTCCCATGAGCCTACCTGTGTGTGGGCTAAGAATCAAACACAACTCCCCCCCAAACCGTAAGCAACCTGTGGGTTCGGAGGACAGGCTGAGTTGATAGCAACTAAGGTACATAAAACAACTAAATGTTTGTATTGTTTGGTTGATTATATAGGCCTGGGATCAGCGGTCAGCAATTCTTAGTAGGATGACAGTATGCAATATAACAAATACAGGGGATTTCCTTCTATCTTTTCTTAGAAATCCAATACTGTTCTCACTGTTTTGCTTTGTTTTGGTTGTTTTACTTTATTCAATATTATGTTTTGATTGGTTCTATTCTGTTTTGGTTTGACTTTGCTATACCTGGTGGAATGGACCACTATTGTGAAGATAACAAGATATACTACGTTAGCGCTTGTTGTTTTCCTAGTATTCTGCTTTGAAGTTCTGTACCAATTTTGCTGCTTTGTTTTGATTGGCTTTGTTCTGTTTTGCTGTGTTGGATTTTACCATCTTTAAAATAAAACAAAGAATCAAGGTTTTTCCTTGGCTTATGAACTGTACTGTGTAAAAAGATGCAGATGTGCAGATGACCAGGCTACCGACCCTGCCGTCAGGGAGGTCACACTGGGGAGCAGAGCAGACCATCAGCAGACCACACTCAACACATACAGAGCTTAGGGGAAGGCACGCGATGGAAGTGCACACAGGAAGGACACATAACGAGGCAGGTTGTGCAAAAATGGTGAGGACAACAAAAGCTTCCAAGAGAAGGCTGTGACAGGGCAGCAGCGTGAAGGAAAGTGCAGGCTGGCTGCTGAATAGGAAGAAGGCTCTTTTCCTGCTCCACCTTCAGAGGTGCAGGTGCCCGAGTGTCTGGGTTTCTGCCTGAGTGTGGCTGGGCCCCAGCTTCCCTTCCCAGCGTGGCCAAGCTTGTCCCTCGCCTGCCTTCCTGCACAGAACCTTAATCTTTGTGACACTCCGGGGGAGATACCTGAAACTGTAGGGAAGGGGGCACCCCAGGAGAGTGTCCCAGGGGACTCCTCAGAGTCCACAGAAGACAAAGGGCTTAACAGAGAACCAGGAATCCTCCCCTTCCCGACCCGCACTTTCTCATGTACAAGTAGAATAGCTTTGCCCTCTCCACCAGGACCCTCAGCCTACCCACAGTTTCCATTCTGAAGTTTTGGGGAAAACAAGAACATATTTTAGAGAACTCTGACATGAACAGAGAAATAATACGGCTCTTTGGAACATTCCAGCTCTGCTCTCTTATCCATTTTTTGGCCATTCATGGAGATAACTGAGGAAAGACTTAGAGGAAGTTAATTATGCAGGTGTCTATGGAAATGACAGTCTTGGCATGGGGACAATGAGTCAGAAGGGAGGAGCTTGATGGTGGGTTTTAAAAAACCCCGCGGAAGCCAACGTGGCTGGAGCAGAACTGGCAAGAGAGGAAGTCAGACAAATGATTTCACAGAGGAACCAGAGGGCAGGGCAATTACACAGAAGGGCAGTTATGTCCTCCGAGGCCCCACTTTTGTTGAGTCAACAGGAAGCCCAGCCAGGTTGTCTTCAGGTTCATGGTCTCCAGTTCTCCCTGTATTCTTGTATCTGGGCCCAAGTTTTGCTTTGTTGTAAAGACACCAGCCCTACTGGATCAGGGCCCACCCCTAATGACTTCGTCTGAACTAATGACACCTGCAGTGGCTGTTTCCCAGGAAATAGGCACTGGTGGCTGGAACTTGAATACACAAGTTTAAGGGACACACAATTCAATGCATTAGCAGATCCCACCAAGATTTTTGGCCTAAGTAACTATTAAAGATGAAGCTGCTGGTAGCTGAGATCTGGGATGGCAATGTTGCACCAAGGAGTTACTTTTCAGACCAACAGTTTGAGAGTTGAAATTTGAAAAGTATAGATTGGAGATACATTTAATACAAATATATATTTCATATATAATAAAACTCCTATATATGTGTATTATACTCATGCATCTGGAGAAATGTATGTGAAAATTTATATGTATATATTATAAATATGAGGTCAGAGGGGAAAGGAAGTGACTTTAAGAGATATTGTCAGAAGTTAGAAACAAATAAGATCTGTAACACAATATCATTGATAAGGATTAAAACACACACACAGAGCCATGAGAGAAGACTATGAGAAGGCACAGAGATTTAAGGAACATATAAAGCAAGTGAACAGGCTGGTTGGACAGGACGAGGAGAAAGGGCGTGGGAAGTGTGGAGGAGGGAATAAACCTTGCACAGGCAGATGGGGAAAAGTTCTAAGCACTGAAGAGTATGATTAAATCTACTGTGGGTGCCCGAGCTCCACAGTGAACAAAATAAAAGAAAACAAATCCAGTATAAAATAAAATAGAAGCTCTTATTTGTTTTTTTCCTTGAGAATTTTTATCTCCTGCCCAATACTACAGAGGAAACACAAAATTTCTGTGTTTCTCAATTTCTTTTACTGAGAATAGTCACTGTCAGAAGCTCTACAAGAATATTTGAAAAGAAGGAAATTTAAGAAAACCTACTTATTGCAGAAGAGAATCTAAGCTGACTTAAATGCTTACTGCTAATTTCTGTAGAGGAAAAAGAGTCCTTAAAGAGTCCTTTCATTTCTAAAAAGGTACACTAAAAACTTATATGCGTACAAAGATACGGTCATAAATGAATTTTCATTTCAGGTAATTTATGATTGTAAAATTTGGTACGCTAATAATGAATGGTTAAATAAATACTAATGTTCTGATAGAATAAAATACCATAAAGCTACTAATAGTAAGTTATAGAAAAACATTTAATGAAATAGGAAGACATACACTTTATCAAATATTGAAGGAAAGGCACATATATCATATAATCTGGGTTAATTTAAGAGACCTATACACACACATAGGGAAAAGATCAAAAAACCATTCCCTGAGTTACTAATAACACTTGTTATTTCTGTGTGGTGGAATTTCAAGCAATTTTAATTTTTTATTTTTGCTTGAGAATGTTTTCAAATTTGTATATATTCAACATGGAACACGAAAAAAAGGCGAAGTTTTTTTGTTTTGTTTTGTTTTTTTAAGTTAAAAGATCACCCTTCACAGTGACGAGGGTAAGCTAGGGTTTGCTCTAGAGAACGAAGAGCTCATGGCAGCACTGAGTGTGAGCTGGGTGTGACAGAGGGGAAACCAAGCACAGCGCTGCTGTCCCACCCTGCCATAGACACCAGGTGACATGCAGGTGTACCCACTACCCTGACGGTCATGGAAAACCTGTTCCATTGCTCACTACACCTAAGGTGTCTTCCCAGTTCCTAAAGCATGGAGACTGTTTCCGAAACATACCTAGTTGATTTTCATTTTTCATTGCAATTCTCCATCATCTCTTTATTTTTTCTAACAAGTATGGTTAAAATTCTTTCACTGCATGGTATAAATAAACTCTTCCCTTGAAGTTTCCCCTTGGCAGGTTTTGGTTATGTGGACCCAGGGCCCCTGCGATGCTGGGCTGGAGCCGCTTCCCCATCACTGCCAGCGGGCAAGCAGGCAGCAGGTGCTCAGAATGCCCTGGAAGCATCTAGGCATTCACTCCTGTTCTCGAGTCTCTGTCTTATCAGGTGCTTGGTCCTTGGTTAGATATATTATTAACACATGATTTCCTAATACGAAATTCAAACTTAGAAAATAGATTCAAGCTTCCAAAATAGAACCTCTAATTTACAGCAGAAAACATTAAAAACTTGTGAGTCATCAGATTCCTGGTTTCAAATCAGAGGTAAACAGGACCTCCTCAAGGCAGGAACAGCAGCCTGTGTGCCACATGCCTGAGACCTGCAGTTCAGAAGGAGCCCGCCTCTCACGGTGGGCCCAAGGGGCTCACTTTACACGGCTGCGTTTCCCCAGCCTGAACCGGCGCCTGATCTCCACAGTAAAGTCCCTACTGAATTACTAGGCACATGGAAGAGGGAGGGAGGAAGGGAACTGACTCGCTCTGCACAGTGAGATGAGATGCCGACCCTAGCATGGTTTGGGATTTACAAATTGAAGGACAGTTAGGAAGAGTATGCTCCCCTTTTCACACTCACACAGAATATAAACACTGACCGAGGGCTGGTACTGCAGGGTGAAGGCTGGCATGGGCCTCACCTCCAACTAGGGGCTGTGGATATAAAAGGGGAGCTCCACCTCATGGGGATGAGGCTGACTCAGCTGTGCTGATTGCTGTTACACAGAGGTGCAGGCTCAATTCAGCTCATCTGTCCCATTTTTTTCCAAAGAAAATCTTTTTTTTTTTTTTTTTGGTAAAAATTCCAAAACGTTAAATATTGGCTCAAACTTTAAAGACAAAATATGCATGTACATTTGGGCTATGATAGCTCACAGATGTGAAAGTTTTGATTTAGACATTACTGTGTCTGAAAAGTATTATTATAAGGATGAAGGGGAACGGAGAGAGAGATAGAGTGACAGAGAGAGAGAGAGAGAGAGAGAGAGAGAGAGAGAGAGAGAGAGAGAGAGGAGAACCTTTTTAGGTGAGGCTTTTGGAAGAAGTCACAGGGGCCCCTTGAAAGGGATATAGGGACCATCACCCGTTTCCCGGCTCTGCTTCCTGGCTGCCATGAGGTGAGCAGTTTGCTCTGCCACATGCCCCCAGCTATGAGGCGCTGCTTAACCACAGAAATAACAAAGCCAAACGACCATGGACTAACACCTCTGAAGCTGTGAACTGAAGTCAATCTTTCCTCCAGTACTAAGGAGTGAACCCTAAGCCTTTCCAGCTACATTCCCAGCCCTTTTTTATTTTTTATTTTGAGACAGGGTCTCGCTGAGTCACTAAATTGCCCAGTGCCAGGATTGCAGGTGTGCACCACCACAGCCAGCTGTGCTTTCTTCCTTACACCTGATTTTTTCAGGCATTTTGTCACAACAATGGAAAGCTCACATTCATGTGTGTGTGTGTGTGTGTGTGTTGCTACAATAATTACCTCTTGGAAACCGAGGAAAACAAGGAGTGAGTCACACTGGGGGACAGTTATTAAGCTCTCCCATGAATGAGTAGCAAAGTTGCTCAGTGAGATCTGCTCTAATATTAAGCACTTTAATCTATCCCTCCTCACAGGAGCCGGGGGACATGGGGCCATCTTCTTTGATGATTACACATCAAAGGGATAGTTCCCGAGTCCTTGAGGAAACAGTCTTGGGCTTTAAAACTAGATTTTAAAAAAGATTTACATCTCCAGGGAGGTAGAGAAAGAATGTACAATTCCAAGTTTTCTAAAGTAAATGCTTAGGCAGGTCAGGGGCCTAGTGGGGAAGAAGTCTGCCCGAAGTTCAGCCAAGCTGAGGGGAATGTCCAGGCTGTCATAAAGCCTGCTACATGTTGCTACTTAACAAGCTGCACATTAGTGAGCCAGTAATTCCAAGAGGTTTTAGTCCTGCTTTAGAGACTTTTTTTTTCTCCTTCCCCTGCACCTCAGGGTGTTGGGAAGCTATGGTCTGGCAGCAGGATGGTGTCTTGTTTTACAAACAGATGTCCTCATGAACTCACAGGCGGGGGCCTTTGGAAGGTGACTGGATTATGGGGGCTGACAGCTGGCCTGTGTTAGAAGGTGGGGCGTGGTGGGAAGAGGATGGCCCCCGGGGGCGTGGCCTGGAGGGTTTATCTTCCTCCTCCACTCCTCCCTTCCTCTCTGCTTCCTGTTCCTGCTGCCCTGAGCAGCTCTTCTCTGCTGTACCCTTCTGGGCTCCAGTGTGCCTTGGAGCCAGCCGACTATGGCCTGAAACCTCTACAAACTATGAGCCAAAATAAACTTCTCCTTGGAGAGTTCTGGGTGTTGGGTATTATGTCTCATTGACAAGCAAGGAACCAAAACAGGTGAGGAGGTAAGAATTTAAGAATTTAGAGGAAAAGCTCACACTGTCCCACAACTGTGTTCCCCAGCCTTCTGGGCAGCCTGCCTGCCTTGTAGTCACCAGCAGGTGCTGGTCACTGTACTGAGATCATGCGCTTCCACCAGCTGCGTAAACTGGGGCAATTTATCCCTTCTCCTGCGGCCATCAGAAATACATACATGCTGCCCCATAAGCCCATCTGTGCAGTGCACTCAGCTCAGTGCCTGCATGTGGTAATGACTCCATAAATGCTCACTACCAACAGTTCAGCTAGTTCTCACCTGTGCTGTTACTTTATCCTTTTAAATAAGGATACTGTGACATGGAAATCAATAAAATACACAAAGAGGTGGAAGAGAATAAATTAAAAGAATTACGATGTAGATCTATCAAAATTAGAGGAGAAGCCATAAGTAACTACTTCCAATGCCTCATGCCCTAACACAACTGTACCCTGCTTTGTGCCCAGCTTTCCTAGTCCTGGTCTCTCCAGCTTAAATCTTCATGGTATTTAAACCAATAACATTTCAGTTTTAAAAACAAATCCTGATTTCCTTTCTCACTTTTATCACTTGAGCATGTTTTTTAAATGTGAGAGCAAATTGATTTTTCAGGAGTCATTCTCCTCCTTTGTCCGTATCTTAGTAACAACCGTAAAGTTTTCAAGATTTGGATTCTGGTCTCAGAATTAAGCTGGGAGCGTCTCCACCGAAGCACAGTCTCCTCCAATGAGCTCTGGCTGCTTGTGGATGTGACACCCGGTGGAGGGAAGCCAAGAGCCTATAGTAGCAACCCTGGGGAGAGCTAAGGCAGCCGTGTAACTTAAAACCTCTGCAAAGCGTGCTGCTGCGGGGGCGGCTGTGCACAGCATTCGTGGAACATGAGGGCTGGAGGCAGCCCGGCCTCCGGAGGACGTGCTCGCCTGCTGCAGGGAAGGGGACACTGAAAGGCAAACCTGGATGCAGCCGGAAAGGTCCAGGTAGATGAGCTTGTGGCATCCATTCCCCAAGTTCAGGTACTGTAAACCTTTGTCCGTGAACTTTTGGCAGTAAGCCAGGATAAGGCTCTGTAAGTTGTGGAAGTACCTGGAAAGACAGGGCCAGAAAAGAGACAAGGAAAGAGTTATACTTCAGTTGTTCTCTCACATCTTTCTAAGCCACTATGACAAAGAGAACAAATACTATACATGAATCTTTCCTGTTTGCAGATGTGCAGCAGTTTAACTTTATTGTAAACTCTAGCTCTGCTGAAGAAACATTTTAGAACATATCAGATAATGCATAATTGCATTTCAAGTCAAAAGAAGGAATGTTTGCTAGATTTTTAAGAAAGTTGACCAAGATAAAGTGGTTTTTTTTGAAGGGTGGGGGTTGCTGCATGCATATTTTTTGGACATTGCTTTATTTTTGGAAACTGAAGTTAGTTTATTGTTCTTAGGGTTTATCTTTGGAGCCCCAAAAATAACTTGCAAACTTTCTAGAAGAAGGTATCTTTTGTAAACACTTAAATGGGATTAACTGTTTCATGACAGTGAAGATTTGGGACAGAAGAAGGCAAAATTGAATATAACAATCACTTTAAATGGGTGTGATAAGCATATAGTTTGAAAAACATACTTAGCCATGATTTTATATGTGATAGTTTCATTATAATAATTTTTTAAAAGAGAAATATTCAGAGCTTAAACAGAGGGTAAGGACAGTCTGCAAATAAGAAGGCAACAAACAAGAAGAATAGGAAGCGAATGAGAGCTGTCAGCCTCACTGGAGGTGGAACAGATGGAACGGGGCATTACCACCATGACAAATCAGGCGCTTCCCAAAAGAAGGGGATCATTTGTCTACACTAACCTACAAGGACTTGAGCTCTGAGGACACACTGGACAAGCTTCCAACCCTCCTCAGCCTGGCATTTTTTAAAAGTGCAAGGACTCCCACTACTGCCTGCTCTTATAATGGAATTAACAACATGCTCCTGGTTTGTGATTTGCTGTAGTTTAACAGCAAATAAGAAAGCAAGAATAAACAATGAGGGAAAACGCCTCTGTGCCCCTCTATAAATGAATAATAAAGTCTGCTTTCATATAAATGGTAAATTAGGTATGCAAACTCTGACCATTAATCAGTTTTAGTTATAAAATTTGAAAATCACATGTGCATGATATAATGGTTCCTGTTTCCCAGCAAAGCATCTGATTGAGAGCACAGGCTGCTTCCAGGAAAGGTTGCCCAGAAGAGAGAGGAAGCCTTGAGACCCCAGTGGGAGAGGGCAGAGTCCCCAAGAGGAAACAGCATTCGAAAGTCCCCAAGATAGGGAACCAGGAGCAGGGCCAGAGGCTTAGAAATGCTTGCTCTTCCTCTCCTTTGAGAAGCCCATGCTGACAGAGGAACCAACAGCTTTCCCCAGAAAGGTGGAGGTGGGGGTTTGTCATTCTAACAATCATTCAGCTTTCGCATTTAGAGCAAGGACTAGTGAGGTGGGTAATGAGGGCACAGCAGAAAATACCCAAGGCTTTGGACTCTGACCAAACTGGGTTCAACTCCCAGTTCAGACACTTTTGGCAACTTCCTTGACCTCTTGGATTGTTTCCGCTCCTGATAAGTAGAAACGATAATGTCCCTTGGTGAGTTGTGTATGTCTGTGTGTGTGTGTGTGTGTGTGTTTTAATCCTGACCAACTGTGAGGTCTCTGGCTTTCTTGACTCAGTTTTCCCATCTGTACAGTGGATGCAATCCCATTTGCTCTTTCCCTTTAAAAGGAGTGACAATTCAATGAGAACACAGATGTACTAATGTTATCTTGAGGGTCATTTTAACAATTAAAACCTTCAGGGAGGTAGTAGAGGCTTTTAAAATATATGCATGTTATTATTGCTACTGTTACCCCAAATAACCACCATATGAATTGTTTTTAAGGAGTCTGTACTCTCTTCCTTTCTTTAGTGGAGGGGAGATCTATGGTTCCGGCACTCTGGGGGAGGTCACATAGGTCTAACTCCGGTGGGGCCTGTTGTGCCACTGCTTTCCACCCATGTGATGAGTTAACAGATTGCAAAGAGGAGAACTGAATGAGGGTCCTTTTTTTTTTTTTTTGGGTCACAGACACGCTTGTCAGGCTAATAAGGTCTTAAGACCCTTTCTTAGCATGTTATTAAATGCATAAAATAAAATATGTAAGATTATAAAGGCAACCAATTATATTGAAATGTATAATTATTAAAAAATTAAAAACCTAATGGGTAGAATATTAGACCATATATGTGTTTATTAACATTAAATAACAAGTAGTTCTAATAACTCTGCAAAGTAGTTACTAATGATATTTAACAGTTAATACACATATTTCAAAATATACTTAATGACTGTAAAATAAGAATATATTTGCTGTTTATATAGGTGAAAAACTCTCAAGGGCTGCTGATACTACTCTGAGTTTTATGTACACATCAGTTAGAACTTCATGAAAATAGAGACGATTTTTCCTCACATAAAAAACAATGGACTCCCCTGAATTCCTCCTGTGGTCTTTTTGGGGAGATCCACAGATCCCAGGCTAAGAGCCTCTTAAGGCTATTCATTAGACAGTGATCCCAGGTTGAAAGGCTCCTCACTGGGGAACTCATGAGAGTCATTATGAGCCTGAGGCACAGCCCAGGAGCCCTGAGTGGCCTTGTAGGCTCAAAACTGCTGGAGACAGGGAAAGTATCAGTCAGAGTGAAATCACACTTGGCAAGTTTTATGTAATACTGATACTTTTTATTAGAACTTTTGGCAAAGAAGGGTCTCCAAGAGTAAGATCTGCTTCATCGTTTTCCCAGCACTGAAGTCACTTGATAATTCTAATTCTGCCTTGAGACAGAATGTTTACATCTATTTTTATCTTTTCCTAATTATTTCATAACTAAACATTTCTTGTTGGGTAGTGGCTTTTCTCTTTGTGGTTTGTTTTTGTGCTACTACTATAATCTTTAAGAATTAAAATTCTTACAGAAATTAGAGTTTTTTAATCTCCTGCTTTCTTTTGGCTTTGTTTCCAATTAAGAATTGATACTTCTGTATTAGATCTCCAACTGCTGGCAGGAATTTAAAAAACCTATGTATTTAAATAAAAATTTCTCTTCAAAATCCCAAAGATGAAGCCCAAACTACAAAAAAAGGAATCTGCATATGAGTGCTTCTGAGTTGAGTAGTAGATTTTTCAGTGTTGTGGAGACAGTTTCAAAAATAGAATTCTAAGGAAAATTTAAATGTAATCATGTGGCCTCATATACACCAGGTGAACTTGAGGTTATCCAGTCAGACAACAGCTTACTCTGCCTGCCCAGCTATGATGGGCTTTGGTCATATGATACAGCAAGACTGTCCCTCACAATAGAAGTTTTCAAGCCATTGGAAGGGTCAGTTCATATATGTACAAGAAAAATAAGTAGATACCACACCATTATAGCATATAAAGCTTATTAAAGACCAAAGATAAAGTCAGGCGTGGTTTTGCACATCTGTAGTTTCAGGTACTTAGGAGGCTGAGGTCGGAGGTTTGCTTGAGTTGCAGGGAATTCAATGCTGCCTGGGCAACGTAGTGAGAGATACCATTGCAAAAGAGAAAGAAGAATAAAGATCACGATAGCTTTACTCCCAACTGTCTGTCCAGCAGGACTGACACATAGTAGTTCTTCATTAGACGGTGCATAAGTGAGTGAATCTTGCTGTTAGAGTACAGGGAAAGGAGAGGACCCTGGGCTTCTGGCTGATGGTGTGACTTGAGATGGTAAAAGCTGGAAGCCAGCAAAGAAAAGGAGAAGGAAGTTGCAGTCATAGAGGAGGCGAAGCATGTAGCACTCAGATGCCTGGGTCAGGGTGTCTCTTGGGAGACCTAAATGGGCTGATCTGGTAGAAGAATGCGAAGGGACAGGAAGGGAAGAGTCCAGACATGACAGGAAGAAGAGTCTCCAGGCTGCTCCTTCCTACAGTGTAAAGCAGACAGAGAGAGGAGGAGAGAGACCAGGGGTGAACTGTGCCAGACAAGGCACTGAGCGCGCCACCTGGGTTGTGGCAACAGGAATAATTGGAAAGGGTGGAATTCAGGAAATATTTAGAAGCAAAACTTCTCCTGGAAAGGGCATGAGCTGCGGGTGCCCTCATTTTCAACTTCAGAAAACCAAATAAGTCCCAAAGAAGTGAGGAAAAATGTTCAAATAAAGAACTGGTAAATCAAGAAGAGCAAACAAAGTGCATTTTTCTTTTGGTAAATGACTTATTTGGAACAAAGTACCAAAGGCAATAAAGAGAGTGGCAGCACTAACAGCTAACATTGATCTGGTTAGAGTTTAAAGAACATTTGCATATACCCACGCATGCTCAAAACAATGGAAAACAGCAAAAATAAGAGACTCATTGTAAACGTCCTTTTGTTATATGAAAGTCAGTATACATTTTTTTCAGTTTGATAAAAAAAATCAGCATCGGTATTTATTATGAATGTTCTTTCAAAACCAAAACAAAATTCTTATATGGGGTCATAATTTTGTATCTGTTGCCTGTGAAAGACATATCTTCACTTGTCTAAAAAAGTTCCTAAGAAGTTATGATAGCTGTAATATTACATTAATTTTCTTAAGAGAAAAAAGGTGATCTTAAAGTACAATTGGCAAAAATGTTCTCAGTTTAAAAAAAAATCATCTACTTTTTAAATTCAAACTTTCACACGTGGATTTTATATTTTCTCTTCTGCCCCAAATATACTTTTATATGTCACTTTTATTATTAAATTATTTCACAAAGAAAACTCAAAAGATTCTAAAAAGTATAAATGATTCATTTAGATATATAAAGATTTATATACATATGTACACACATGTACTTACATACCTTAATATGAAAGGTTTAAAGAAAAGACCTGAGTAAATGCTATGTCACAAGACTAGAAGACCTCAAGGAACTCCTGAAGAAGCCTTGGGGGTCACCAGGGGATCCCCACATGGGTATCATTGGAGCTGGCTTACATCATCCTATAAGTTCAATTTTTAACATCCTCTGCAAAGCCCATATTAAATGACATCACATTGATGGTTTAAAATTGCCCATAGTGGGATTGCTTACACCACAGATATCAGTAAACCTACAAATCAGACCTTCCCTCTACCCACCACCACAGCCAGGAGCTAGATATTTCCCAGAATATTGCTGTCTTTGGAATACACGTTAAGAACTACTAGTATAGCAAAGGCAGCATGCCTTTAGATGCATATGTAGGCAAAAATGGTGAGAGAAAAGATGGCAGCTTTGCAGGAAGGAATAAAAGTTGACCTAAAAATAAAGAAAGGTTCTTAAATCCAGAATATATGGATAGACAGTTTTTAAAAAGAAACCCCTTTCTTGGCTGAGAAAATAATTCAAGTTTTATCGTTTTTTCTTTTCTTTTTTTTTTTTTTTTTTTTGTGCCAGGGATTGAACTCATGACCTCACGTTTGCCAAGCAGGCACTTACTCCACTGAGCTAAACCCCCAGCCCTTATAATTCAAAGTTTTAATACAAAGATGCTACCACCTTCCAGGAAAAATTACTTGAAGGAACACAATTAAGTCTGAAAATGTCTTTAATACTCAGAGAAAAGGAAAGTCTTATAAATATCCTGGCAGAAAAGAAACAGGTTACAAATAAAGGGACAGAAAATTATTCTGGCATTCAACTTCTCTTTAACCTGAAATACCTGAGGTTATAGAGCAACATTTGTAAAGTTTTAAGATAAAATATAGAACATGACTGAAGATCTGTAGACCAAGAGAAGTTGTTACCCAATTTCCAGGATATTAATCATTTTCAGAGATCAGTGTTTGAAAAGTCTAACACTTATGCATCTTTCTTGAAAAAATTTTAAATTATTTCTCAGTCTAAACTTGTCATTTGTGGTAAAATGGGTGCACCTTTAGACCACAGTTTTGTGAAAAATAAATCAGACACACAAGCTTAACTATCAGATGGTTTCTGTTATGTGAGACTCCAGTTATAAATAAAGAGCAAAATAAAAGATGACAGGAAATGGGGAGACAGATCATTCTCCAAAGGGAAGAGGATCAAGGGAAGAGGGATGAAAAAGGAATTAAAACGTGTTCTGTACATGTACCAGCTCCACACATGGAATGGAAACATGTACCGCAAACATGTACTAATAGCAATGTTTAAAATTATATCTCAGTCATTGGGAATAAGAGATGTCAATGAATGGCTTCAACTAGTTAGGCTTACAGGATCGTTGTGATAACATACACAATATTAAGTGCAAATACTAAAAATAAGTATGAAAAGGAAAGTTAAAGGATTAGCAAAACTCACGAGTAATAGTTGTTTTTACACAGGGGAGTGGACAACAAAAGCTGTCAAATTCAAAGAAACAGAGAATTAATGTATCAGCACTCTTCCAAGTCTTGAGGTCTTAGCCTCAGCTTGGCTTTGATAATTAGACAAATGCATGCAAAAGTATATTTAAAAGTAAAACAAATGGCCAGTAGTTAGAATATACACAGAATCTGTATATGCCTTTCAAACGCCTTCATGTCACAAAACTAAACAACACAGTTCACATAGTAAAAGGCAGAAACACCGAGTACAATGTAGTAATATAAAAATCAAAATGTAAAAGGAGATAAAAATAAGACTCTGCATTCAATTTTGACAAGACGTATTGACCTTTCAAATTTTCTCTTCAAAAGGTAAAGAAATGGAAATTTTTAAAACAGAAGTTAGCTATATGCTACATATAAAAGACAAAACTAAAATTCAGTAACACAGAGGTTTAAAAATACAGGAGTACATAAAGTTATTTCACAAATATCACAAACAAAAGAGAGCAAAGGTAATTATGGTAGATTAAAAATAATTTATAAAAAAATAATTTATGAAAAAAGTATCAGCTATGAAAAAGATATAATTTTATATGAATAAATGCTGTATTCTATAATGAAAATGGCACTTATTAATATTTATGTATAAAATAACACCACAAATTAAGAGAATAGGCAACTAATATATTACTATTATTCTATGACATATCAAGAGATTATATACATACACTTACATACACAGAATTTTGTTCTCTAAAAGAAGCTCTCATTTTACACATTTCTGGACAATTTACTGAAATTAATTTTAAACTAGCCCACCAAATAATCCCAGTAAATTCCAAAAAGTAGAAATAATTCAAGACACATTTCTTGAATACAGTGCATAATTAAGAACAGGTGCTTACTCAAAGAAACATCAACCACTTGGAACAAAAACTTTTCTAAGTAATTACAGGTCAAAGAAGAAAGAAAATATAGGTTAGTTTCAGTAGAAAATGAAAATGATTCTTACCAAATCTTAAAAGCTTTGCTAAAATTCCTATTTAAAAGTAACTTCAGAGCTCTAATTATTATTTTTCCTATTATTTTAAAAAAAATCAATCAAGTCAATTCAAGTGAAGTATAAAAAGCTATTCTTGACTGATGGACCACACAAAATCAGACCTTGCGTTACATGGGTTGTAGCTTGCCTCCCCTAGTTTAGATCACTGCTTCATTCATCTACAAAAATGCATTCTAGATTGAATATATAATTGAGTAATAAAATAAATAAGAAAAAATAAATAAATGCATATTAAATGCCCAATGGGAAGGGGGAGATTCTGTTTAAAAGTTTCAGAAGAAATTCCAAAGGAAGGTTTCATAGATTTAACTAAATAAAACCATACCTCAGCGAATGGGATAAACAAAATATGGGGCCGCTCTTTTGATGTCTGTGTTTGTGGAAAATGGTTGGAACCACAAGATAAAGAAAATGAAACAGCCAGAATTTTCATTGTTTAAGCTTTTCTAAATATTGGCGCTGTTATTTTTCAAAGAAGCGCAAAAAGTTATATTCTCAAAAATAGTTCATTTTTACACAATAGTTTCAGAAATGTTTTCCCAAATTCAAATTTGACTCCCAAGGCAACAGTATATTCTTCTTAATTAGCATTTCTATAATACTGGAGGGTTGTGTCCACAGCCACACTCCTCTGTCCCTTCTCCCGAGGAGTCCTGGCTCGAAATGACACTCATGCCTGAGCTTGTCACAAGGCCCTGAACAGTCAAATCCAAGGTGCCTGGTTCCCTGAAAGTGGAGGGTCCCAGCAGAAACTGAGCATAGCAACAGGGAACCTGGGACAGTGGCAGTCAGAGCGGAGGGCATGGTAGGGTGCTGGAACAGGGAGGTCCCAGACCCTAGACTGGAACTTAGTACCAGGCTCCAAAGCCAGGAGGGGGACCAGGAAGAGATGGGCAAGGTCTAAGAGCTGCTGGGCACATGGCTACAAGAGGGACAGAAAACTGGCCAAGGTGCAGGATCAGTGACCAAACTGCCACAGCAGTAGGGTGTGGGCAAAGGGAGCGCTGCCTTTGGGGGCTCCAGAAGAAGCCTGAGCAGAGAGGGGCATAATTGTCCTCAGTGTAGGACAAGGAACACAAGTGTCACCTGGGCAGGAGTCACATCGCCCTGTTGGTGATGGTCGTGTTAGACAGGTTGAGATACAGGATTCTAGGGCAGCCCTCGCAAATGTGTCTCATTAATTCATCCTGCATAAGAAACAGACAAAAGAATGACACAACCCTAACAGGCCTGGCAATTTCCCCAAGATCTCCCTATCATCGCTTTCTTCCTGGGCCAGAGAATAGGACAGTATATGCAAGTCTTGGTCTCTTTGACGTTTTTGGTAATCATTCAAATCAAATTAAATAGAAGCTACTAGTTTCCCCTGAAGCTTTATTCCTCTCTCTGTTTCCCTTTCTTTGGAAACAAAAGTCCCATCACAATAATGTTTCTTTAGTAGATGACATCTTGTAAGCTCTGTTCTGTGATAGGACATTGGTGCAAAAGTACCAAAATGTCAAACCCACCTAACTCTTTGGGGTGCAATGATTCTGTAAGACAGAAATAATAAGTGCTTTCAACAACTGGCCTCCATCAAAAACACGTCTTTATTCACATATATGTATTTATATATGGGTAGGTGTCTCTATGTAATTAAATTCGGTGGTTCTGATACTGAATATATCAAAACAGGTTTTCATCAAAGTTATGATAATTTTGAGAAGGCCTGACAAAAAATGTAGGGTATATACAAGTTGGGCATCAAATTCAGTGTTGGTGCTAAGCTTGGAGGTGAGAGAGAGAATGGTGCGACTGGGAACCAGGTGTGGAGGTTCATGCCTGTAACCTAGAATTCTGGGAGGCAGAGGCAGGAGGATTCTGAGTTTGAGCCCAGCCTGGGCAACTTTACAACTCAGGGAGAACTTGCCTCAAAATGCAAAATTTTTAAAAAGGACTGGTGAGGTAGCTCACAGCTAAGGCCCTGGGTTCAAGCATCAGTATCACAAAAATAAAAGGGGAAGAGAGAGAAAGAAAGAGAAATAGACCAAAAAACAGCGATTGCAAACACTGGCCCTAACTTGTAACTTGTAAGATCACATGAACGTCAAGCTCTGATTGCAAAATGGGCTAGGTCTCATATGGGTAACTACAGAAAATTTAGCAATAACAGATTTTTATCCATTTAATGATGGTTGTTGAACACCAACGGGCAAGCCAGCTTTAAATATTTATGGACCTACAATGTTTGACACTGCAGTACATCGATCCTGCAAAGAGCAATTGAGGTGTCTCCGGGTGGCAGAGGTAAGCATCACCAGGCTAGCAGATGTGATTACTGCTGTTGGAAAAACTGAGTTTCAGCAGGAGCATGACAGTTTAACGTTCCATTCCTTACCATTTCCGTTATTCATGAACATTTAAAACAACAAAATTCACAGGTCAGGGTCCCTGTCACATTCAGGAAGGAACTGGTTGATGTAGAAGGTGGCAAGCCATATCTGAGATGGGACAAGTGTCCATGAAAAGCTGCAGATCTCAGCGGGTCTGCAGGCTGGTGCCGCAGGGCTAACACGCAGGGCCTCTGAGAACCCCTGTGGTCTTACCATGCCAGCCAGCTGCCAGGAATTTTCCAGATATTCCATCACCAAGATAGATAACTTGAATATGTATGTGTACCTAATATGTATACCAGTAGTATGATTTCTCTCCACCCCTGAAAAATGGGGTGAAGGACCATAGTGCTTGGCACTGTAATTTAATACAGACATATAAAAATACTTTACAATGTTCAGTGTGAGGGAAAGTATTATAGATAAGAGGAACGGAATAATATTAGCAGGGAAAAGTATAAGGAAGGGTACTGGGGAATAAATATGATCAAAATACGTTGTATCAAAACACCACAATGAGCCCCAATATTTTGTAACATTAATAGGCAGGAATAAAAAACATACATTTTTAAAGCATGGAAAAACAGCTCAAGGCATCCATCAGGAATTAAAGTGATTGTGCCCTTTTTGAAAGACCTTAGTAAATAAGATACAGCAAGGAAAGGAGGAAAAGGCAGCATATCCACCATAAAAAGGGCAGTCATAGAAAAGATAAAAATGTGAGGAGCAGGAGGAGAGGGTACACTCTGTGTACCACAGGAATCTGACTTTACACCAAGATGAGAAGGCATCCCATTCTCTGCATTTTCCTGTCTGGAGGATGCTGGACCTATGAACATGTTCACACCACTCGGTTCTCAGTACTGAAGAGTTCAAGGTGCAATCCCCAAGTATTGACGCGTAAATGCAAAAACTGCTCGAGTGCAGAATTCTTTGTGAATTTGTCCATGGTGTGAAGTACACAGTTCCTCTTGGATGTAATACATTTCATAAGACAAACTTAGAAGTCAAAGCTCTTTGAATGAATGTCATCCGACTCCTTCAATGTAAGCCTCTCTCTATGTCTCAAAAGGAAAGTGGTATAGTAGAAAGTAGCTGGATAAGATTATGAGCCCTTTAGAGACTCCAAAATTGAACAAGACGCTGATCCTCACAGATGCAATGCAGATGCATTGCACTGGCTTTCCTACCAGAAAACCCAAATTCAAAGAATATGATCTTTAAAAATTCGGGTTCCAACTGAAGATCCCTGAGGGAAAGAACTGAAAACTAACTCTTTTAAAAATTCCCCCTAACACCTATCAGAATGTCTTTACACAGTAGGGGCTAAAAATATCCACAGAAGGAACAAGTCCATTTGACAAGACACCTCGCTGTAGTCACAGCAGACACGTGGAGAGGATGGCAGAAAAGATTTTAAAGCTCTCTCAATGAAGGAGCCCATGTTTGCTTTGCTAGTGGAGAAAGTACAACCAGTAGAACATTTTTCCTCCCTTGTGGTCTTTGACGTGTCTATTTCTCCATCTCTAGGGGCTCTTTTGAACATGATTCAGCAGCTTGTTTATGTTAAACTATATGCCACTGGGAAGGTACTTAGCTGACTTAATCTAAAGCCGCTCACTATGGTATGGTACTTTAAATGGTACTTTAAATCCCTAAACCAAACAACCAATCAAGTGCTTGATTGGGATAAGGAGTGGACAAGTTCTGAGGGTTTTAATATTTTCATGTACACATTTATTTATGCCTTGTTCTTCAGATAAATGTTTTGCTGTGAAAACAAGAGGATAAGTTATACGGGAAAAAATTACTAAAGGCAGAATTTCAAAGAGCTCTTCATTCTAAAAGAGTATGTATATATATTAACCTAAGTGCAATAAAAAATATAAGTGCTGAAGTATTGATAGCACAGATGTAACTCAGGAGGACAATCAATCCTGACAGAAAGTAAATGGAATTGAATGGCACTAGAGGTTGTGAGGAAACGAGGGTGACTGGTAAGCGAGGAGTGAGTTCTACGGGAAGCATGTTCTAAAATTAGTTGTGATAATTGTTGCACAATTCTGTGAATGTACCAAAAACTATGAAATTATGCACTTTGGGTAAACTTAATATCCCAGTGTGCAGGGTTCCTCAAGACTATACACACAGTGGTGTAAGTCCTCCTTTCACACTTTCCCTGTAAATTGACCTTATAACTCTTATAATATTAATCACAATTTATACACAGGCATTAATCTAAGATGGAATATCCAGCTCTAGTCCATTGCCTACTAGACATCTCCATAAGAGACATTAAGTAAATATTTTGAAGGAGTCCTACATACTAAAGTCTGTGCTGTGTGCTATGACCATCACAGAGAATAAGACATGTCCCCTGCCCTTGAGTCTCTTAAGTTAGTGAAGGCAGAAGCATTATAGTTAGGGATCTGGAGGAGGACAGTGAACCCAGACCTCACATTCCACTAGAGGAGGTGATGGGTAAAGTGAGACTTAGAGATGGGCAAAAAGGAAAGCGTTGCTTGGGGACAAAGAGGAAGAGCCTTCCAGGCAAAGAACACAGCACAAGTGAGCAGGAAAGTGCAAAGAACAGCTTGGTGTGTAGAACAAGGAATGCTCAGTGGCCTGCAGTTGCTTAAACATCTCAGAGTGCACACCAGAGTGGGGACAAGATGGGGCAGGGAAGGAAACACAGGGCTGACATGGGGGCCCAGGGGGCCAAGTCACAGTCATGTTGAGGTGCTTTGACTTTATCTAGTAGCATGGAGGACAGGAGTGTGACACTGGTGGGGGTGTGAAGGACTCAGATCTGCCTCCTGGAGAGTATTATGTGCTCACAGATTAGATTGGGGCAGAGGGAAGACCTGGGGACGGGGACCAGAGAAGAGACATCGAGCTGTACGTTCATTTCCATCCCCTTTAGGACAGCTGTCAACAGCCATGAAAACCATTCAAATGAGTCTATCATCTCTGCGGGGACGCAGTTTTTCTGTGTCATACATTCATGCGATTTGAATACAGTCCATCCTTGTATAATCAATAAAGGATTTTCACTGGGCAGGAGTGCTAACATTGAGCATGTATCTATACGATTAAAAACAGCATTGTATAGTTTGGCTAAAATTTTCAGTGTACACATAGGCATACACTCTACATATTGGGTTTCCAGTGCATTTATATAAACAACAGTTTTAAAAAGCTGCTTATACTCACTGTGAGTGTTGGACAGTCAGAGACATTCAGCTCTTGCAAGTTTTTACAGTGGCCTAAATCAAACAAGTTACATCTTGTTAAGCAGCATATTACCAATTTTAAATTTAAAGTTTTTCTATCTTGTACTCAGTGAGATGTATTCATTAGAAAATAAACAGAAACCTTGGCAAATAATGTGTTCTAAGTAAATGGATTTCTTTCTCCATGAAAATAATCTCAAAAGGTAATGAATGTACATGAATGTTTAAATTTAAAAATTACTACAGTAAAAGACACATTGCCATTAACCCCCTCACTCTGAATACGCACATTCCATTGCTTTTGCCATTTTCTGAAGCATGCTGGGAGTCCTCTTTCATAAGTCATTATGGGGAGTGATCAGAATTATGGTGAATGTGCCGAGCACCCTCCAACTGAGAGGCAGGCTCAAAAAACATAATGCTGTGCCTCTTCCACCTTATTCATCCTCCAGATCTGGCACTGTGCAACCTGCAGCTCTTTCTCAAAGTTACCGTGAAAGATACCTGTTTTCAATTTGAGACATCCAGGCAGCCATGACAGTGCAACTCAAAACGGCGCAAAGGGCCTGCTTCAGGGTGGCAAGAATGATAAGTGTGTTTGAAGCAAGGGGAGTCGTTTCAGGGGGATCAATGACCATGTGTCTTTTACTGTAATAATTGTTTTTATTTAAGCACTGTTTTGCAATCATATCTCATATTTTGGCTTCAAAAACTATATATATATATATACATATATATATATATATATACACATATACATATATGTTTGAGAGTAATAGGAAGAAGAGGAAAAGAGAAATATTACTCTGAAAAAAATATGAAGAAAAAAAGTAAACCTGCTCTTTTGTGCATATCTTTTTCTGTTTTAACATTTTATCATGAAAAATTTCAAACATACACAAAATATATGAGAACATAGATTTTAATATATGTTCTTATAATATATATGTTCTCATATATAATATATATTTTAATATAGCATAATTAATACCTTTATCTCCACCACCTAGATTATAACTTACATTTCATTGTATTTACTTATCACATGTACACCATCCATTTTTCAATCCATTTTTCATCTGTTCTTCATCCCCTCTTGCTTCTAATGCATTTCAGAGGAAGTTTCAGACACGGACACTTTCCTCCAAATACTTCAGCATGCATAATAATAAAGTATTCATTATGGTTTTTTAGGTTATGTTCCACAACTTACAGTCAGCTCATAACAAATCCCAGGCACAGAAGTGAAGGCTTGGAAAAGCCTCCTCCTGATCAGCTCTGGGACCAGAGACCACTGCACAGCGAATGGTCCTTCAGAGGAGACAAGGCGTGCACACGAAGAGCCAGATGGCAAAGTGTGACATGGTCAGAGGCCTGGGAGCCTTGGGGGAGACACACAAACCAGTGTGTGGGGGGATCTTGAGGCAAGCAGGGAAACTGAGGGCCGGCTGGGGTGGTCCTGTGTAGTGAATAGAAAGAGCATCTGCCACTTGTAACCACACAGCCTCACACTAACAACAGATGTGTTATTAGTCAAAAATCCATTTTGAAACATTTCTTCCTTTGCCAAGAGTGGACTGTGTCCTAAAAGATAAATGCAAACCAGGAATATTTTCTGAATTAAAAAATATGAAAATTCTCAAAAATATGCAGATCTTGGCAGTCACTAGTAAAACTTAAGAAAACATCATTCTCAAAACAGTGTAAGTTAGTTTATGAGATGAATGTCATTAAATTGAATACTTACATGAGCATAATTCATACAGAAAACCAATATTTATCAAGGAAATACAGTAATGAGCAAAACAGACAGAAATCTTTCCCTTTAGGGAATTTATTTTCTAGTTAGAGGAATCTGACAGCATAGGAAAGAACTAAAACATTCACTTTAACAGATGCTGATAAATTCGGTGGGGAAAAATAAAACAAGGAGCACCTGGCAGGGTGGAGGGAGGGGACAGAGTGTGATTTTAAATAAACCCCCCAAGGATAAGGCTTCCCTGAGCAGGTGACGTCTGGGTCCCGGATGTGTGGGATGACTGAGATGGCGCCATCTTGTCTAAGCATTCCAGAATTCTAGGGCCATGTGCTCCTGACTGGTGCCTGGGAGGCAGGAAGAAAAGGAAAACCTAAACTCAGGGAATACACACTTAAGTCTAACTCTTGGTTACACTGGTCCTATTTTATAGGCAAGGGATGAGATGGTGAACAGTTGGGGTCACATAGGCACACAGGCAGGTGACAGTGCCCTCTGGCTGATCTACCAGGCAAGCAAGAGGATGAGGAGCTCGCTATACCACTGCTTTGAGAGTGATGTTTTAAGCCACAAGGCCTTTGCCTAAAAACAAGTTGTTTCTGTCACACGCTATGCTACCAATGGTCTTCAACTTCTCATTTATTTTTTTCTATTCCAACCCAAGGACTCCACATATCCCAGCTGGGCCTTACTGGTCCTGAACGGCATTCGCTGAGATTGTCCAAGCTTGGATTTCAGAGGAATACGTTCTTGGCTCCAACTGCCACACCCAAGAATCAGGGCCAGCTGGATGTCAGGATGCGTGCAGTCACCCTGGTCACCCTACTGTGCTTCTGCAGGGCTGCAGAGCTGCTGCGCAGGGCCAGCCCTGGCAATGGCCGAAGCCGTGCCATCTATGGGCGGGCGGCGGGCAGCCGGAGGGGCTCCCACCCTGTCAAACGCTATGCACCAGGCCACCCCTGCGATGTGTACACCTATCTCCACGAGAAATACTTAGATTGCCAGGAAAGAAAATTGGTTTACGTGCTTCCTGCCTGGCCTCAAGACCTGCTGCACATGCTGTTAGCAAGAAACAAGATTCGCGTATTAAAGAACAACATGTTTTCCAAGTTTAAAAAGCTAAAGAGCCTGGATCTGCAGCAGAATGAGATCTCCAAAATCGAAAGCGAGGCGTTCTTTGGTTTAAACAAACTCACCACTCTCTTACTGCAGCATAACCAGATCAAAGTCCTGACGGAGGAGGTGTTCATCTATATGCCTCTCCTGAGCTACCTGCGTCTGTATGACAACCCCTGGCACTGCACCTGTGAGTTAGAGACGCTTGTCTCCATGTTGCAGGTGCCAAGGAACCGAAATTTGGGGAACTATGCCAAATGTGAAAGCCCACAAGCTCTAAAAAATAAAAAACTGCTGCAGCTGAAACCCGAAGTGTTGTGTAATGAATACGAAAAGGAGCAACTGGACCCGAAGCCCCAAGTGTCAGGGAGACCCCCGATCATCAGGCCTGAGGCAGACTCAACTCTGTGCCACAATTACGTGTTCCCCATCCAAACGCTGGACTGCAAAAGGAAAGGTTGGTGGGTTTAAGTTTCCCTTTTCATGAGCTGTTAGAAACACTTGTGAGCTCTAATACTCTCCCTGTACCCCATCAAGCTTTAGGATTTCTGTCTCTTCCATCAGAAACCTTTTCCTAGCAAGAAAGGAATCTATTCCGAGCTTTTCTGGTTGGTGATTGGAGAACAGTGGAGGACTGGAAGTATCCCCAGCAGGGGCTTTGTGCATGTGTGTGTGTGTGTGCGCGCGCACACACACACACACACATGCTATTCAAATGTAAATCATTTGCCCATTACAAGCTGTGGCTATATGGGATCCCTTTCATCTTAAATCCAATTTAACTCATATAGAGAAAGCAAGGGGTATGAAAACAACTGCAAATGCCATCTAAGCTTCACTTATACCTGTAAAGGTAAACCATGTTGTACACCTTCAGGGAGACCACCTCAAGGAAAGGCATCCTCAGAGCAGGACAGGACAGAGGGTTTGGAGCCAGTGGCCAAGTGGCACTCATTTAGTGCCAGGGTTTTAATAGACACTTGCTAGCATCCTACAGCTTAGTTGTTTCCAAATTATCCAGAATAAGACAAAAGAAATTTAAAGAACTAAATTTAAAATACTGAATCTAATAACTGCATGACTAAGGAAATCCTTCTAGAATATGACCTATTCTCTGCAAATCCTTGTAGGGCTTTCCGTTTCACACAGTGTTGCTCTGGTGCTGTGCAGGGTTTGTACACACAGCGTAAAGCTCTGTAGTGAGAAAAACACAGGAGATTTTCATAATGCTCTTGAGGCATTAGCCAAGACAGATGCTATCCAAGTGTGATCCCAGAACTGCTCATGTACTCCACGATAGCAAGCCATGTGGCAATGTCTATAGATGTCATTTTTGGCATGGTTTAATAATTCGTAACATTAAATTAAAACCAGATGTCACTGAAGACACATTAGAGTCATATTATAGAGCATGGTATCATTCCTTCTGTCTACTTTGGAAAGTTTTGCTTTGTTTTGTTTCTTTGAAAGCAAGCAAAAAGGAGGGTTAAAAGAACTCTAGAGGACTCTCTCAAGAAAACAGAAGTCAGGAATTTGTTACAGTAAAATATCAGGCAGTTTGGTCAGAGGTACATTTGTCACTTTTCAGCAGAGTCATGTATCAGCCTTGCCACTCACTTCCTAACTCTTGACAGTGGCGCCTGGTTAGAAGGCGACATCATGGCCAGAGAGGTCTGCTAAGACCCCTATGAACTATACATAACTCGTGCCACCAGTCCTGGAGAGGTTATGCCTCATAACTGGAGACATGCTGCGCTGGGCTCCTCTAAATTTGAAAGGGAGTACTCATAACTGAAAACCACCGATGCTAGCCACAACCTTAGAATGGTAGCAGCATCCCATATCTGGAGGAGGAGGATAAGGTCCAGGCCCAGATCTCACAGGTAAGCAGCAAAACTAAGATTTGAACCCTGGTCCACCTGACTTGGTGCCTATGAGATTCCTATTGCTGGCTTCCAGAATTAACTGACCATGTCCAAACAAGCTGCTGCCTACTGAGAGAACACTAGCAAATTCTAGAGGACTCAGTGCATGCGTTTCCTCTGAGGCAAGATGGGGTGGAACCTCCTCGATGACGTTCTGGTGAATGCTTAGGGCTTTGTGTTGAAGGACATGTTTTCTAGGGTTTTCTTTGTGACACCTAGATTAAAAACTAAAATTACATGTTTTTAAAACAAATACTAAGGGATTATCCTAAACTTGGATGAGAACACTTGATATTACCAAGGTTCCTCCATCAAATTTGAATAAATTTGCCCTCTCTGCATCAGATACTGAAGAGGAAATTAGAAAGGATTGAGCTCATTAATGAACTGAGAAAATATCATCTACACAAAACTCAAGACTTTTACAACTAGGCTACACTGTGCCCTAAGAACACAGACTGTAGCAAAAATATCTGTCTTCCCTTTTACTCTTGGTCCATCCCTTTCCCTCAATGACCTTATTTCTAATTTCATTTTTCTTTCCATAAAAAAATTTTTTTTGAGACAGGGTCTTGCTATGTAGCTCAGGAGAGCCTTGAACTCACTATGTAGCCCAGGCTGGCCTTGCCATCTTCTTGCCTCAGCCTCTCACATGCTGAGATTGCAGGCATGCACCACTCTGCCTGCCCCATGAAATGTTTTGATAGATAAACATCAGCTATAATTACTACTTTTTTTTTTCAATTTATTACTAAGTAAAACTTTCTAGAAAATCCCCATAAATTCACCTTCCCCTGCTTAAAGAAAATTATATATATATATATATACACACACATACACACACACACAGACACACACGCACATACACACATGCATACGCACATATATAATTACTGGAATGCAATATAAACATGCTATACAAACTTTTCAGTATATACAATATTAAGTCAGACATGAAAGGACAACCTGAGTTCCCATAAATGTTAGTAACTCTATAACTAGAAGCCTGTACTTTTGTATAGAGAAGTTAAGTTGTCCTCCAAAGGTCACACAGTCAGTCAATAATTCAGTTTTCAAGTCATTGGTCACCATAGAATGCCATCTCTTCCTTTAAAATTCTGGGTGTTATCTACTAGGCAGAAAGACTCTAGTAATGCCTCTAGTGTGCCACTGCACTGCTTCCCCGTGGGCTCTGTGCAAGAATATCTACTCACGATCGCACAGAGAGAACCCGCAATCCAGATTCGTCTCCCAGGAACTGAGCCTTTCTGAACTGACTTGCTGTGAGTCAGATGTTGTCTGTGGGGTACCTAATGTGTGCCAGTTCAGCCACACAGACCTCAAAGATCACTATTTTTGCCTTCAACATCTGACATCAAGAACAATAATAATAGCTTTATTCAATGAGAGGCAGGCACTTTGCCAACAAAACTTAGTCTTTCAAAGTGAGTAAGATGTGGGACTAGTTGAAAGGCACATTTATGCCACTTTGAGGTAAACGGATTTGCCAAGAACACATAAAAATTTTGACTGGTTTTAGCTTCACATTTATCAGACTAATTTACAATTTTTACTTTTAAGCCTGTGGAGAATTATATAGGTAAATTGTGTCCTGGGCTTAACCACAATTTTGTCCCTGGCTTAAACAATTTAAGATTTTTTAATTTATAATAAACAGAACCACTTTGCCTCACTATTCCTACCAAGCCTTCAAATTAGTTCTGAGGTTGCTGACAAACATGGCAATCTACTAACTAGGGAAATCATATGGGGCAGTTTTCCTATTTCCTCTTCAAAGTCAGTAAAGTTTTGTTGGGGGAGGGTCAAGACTGATAGTGGATGATGATCAAGCAGATATGTTATTTGTGGGGGCATTTATTAAGAATTTTGGGCAGCTGTAAATATGAACTGTGTATACCATATGGTGCCTGGTCTAGAAATGGAACACTGATGACATTGATTTGTAGCCCACACAAATATGTATTTACAATTCTTCATCAAAGGCAAACATTCCTTACATTGCTATTTGCCATTTTCATTCAAATTCTATGGTAAAAACTTAATGACTTATTTTTACTCATCAATACAAAAAAAAAAAAAAAAAGATTTTCCTGTTTTTCCAAGCCATACTAGTAAAGGCTTTGATTTGTATTTCCTGGTATGACTTGTGGGTCCTATTTTTTTTACCCAGGGCTGCTGCTGCTGACAATCCCAAAGCTGGTTCTGCAGTTCATGTTCTTTCTCCCACATACAGAAGTCTCCCCCACTGCTTACAGCTCCAGGGTGCTCTTACAATCATCTTTTTCTCCACATTTACTTGTGGTTAACCCACTTTAGCTTCTCCTACAGTGGTTGATCTGTCATCCATCCTCATGTCTAGGCCTGCAGATGTGGGTTCAGCAAGCAAATTCTGATAAATAGGCTGCTTCTGGAACCCAGGAAATGCTGACCGTGGTGGCATAACCTGTGATGTCTTTGTAAGGCTTATTCATGGTAAGAAGGAAACTCACTAGAGGATGCTACCATGCAGAAAAGTGACGTGGTCTGGATATGTGTCCATAGGATCCCATGGGCTAAGCACACCACTGAAATAAGCCAGACAAGAAATGATAGTGGCTTGGACCAATGTGGTAACAGTAGAGGAAGTAAGAAGAGGTGGGATCCTGGGTATTTAGAAATGAAATGCAGGCCTTCTACAAGAAGATGCTACAGCTCATCTCAATAATTATTTCAAGCTCTAAATGTCAGTATGTTATTTTTTTTATCTGTTCTGAGACTTCAGCTGTTGGTAGTTTTCAACTATTGCTCGGATCTCTGTCTTGTGGTTATGGAGTTCCTGAGATAACACAGCTCTCTGGGAAGGGTCATGCTTCCGAAAGGGAGGATCACCCTGTCCGCTAGGTGTGACGCACTCTATCCCGTAGCTGGGGGGGAACTCAGCACGTGCCAAGGCTTGTTCACACTTGAGATCTCCTCCACCCTTTGTCTCTGAGAGCTTATTCTTCACCACAAGCATTGAAGAGCAAAGAGCATGATAATCTAAATAGTATTCATTTCTCCAGAGTTGAAGAAAGTTCCAACCAACATCCCTCCAGATATCATTAAGCTTGACTTGTCATACAATAAAATCAAGCAGCTTCGGCCCAAGGAATTTGAAGATGTTCATGAGCTAAAGAAACTGAACCTCAGCAGCAACGGCATTGAATTCATAGATCCTGGTAAGTGCCATCCAGCAGCCCCTAATACGGAAGATGGGCGTTCTGTGACTTGTCTCTTATGGCCACATTTACAGTAAACGTGATTTATTTTAAAAAAGAAAGAAACCAAGCTAAATAATTTAGAAGTATAAATTTTAATGAAGCATAGCATTTAAGTCAGACTTGTTGGGTACTTAGAGAAATATTTGATAAAATGGTGCTTTTTTTGTTTGTTTGTTTTTTGAGACAAGAGTCTCACAATGTAGTTCAGGTTGGCCTTGAACTCACTATGTAGCCCAGAATAGTGATCTTTCTGCCTCAGCCTCTAGAGTGCTGAGATTACAAGTGTATGCAACCCCACCAGATCAAAATGTTGCTTTATGCAGTATGTGACACTATACAGGTATCTTTTTCTACTGGTACTCACAAGGGAGTGGCATGAGGACCCATACCAAAATCTATGGATGCTCAAGTCCCTTATATAAGATGACACAGTATTTACATATAATCCATGCAATCCTCCCCTGTACTTTAAATTACTTATAACATTTAATACAGACTAAATGCTATGTGGAAGTTGTTACACTGGATTCTTTAGGGAATAATGACAAGAAAAAGACCAGCAGTCACATTCAGTACAGATGCAACATTTTTCAAATAGATTTGACCCATGGTTGGTTGTATCCACACACATAGGCCCTGCATACACAGAGCACTGACAGGATAGTACTAAGCAATATTTATTCACTCAGCCCAAAGACTCAAAGTGCTCTGTAGAATAGATTCTTTAAAAATAGGAATATATGGCAAGCCATCAATAATACATTAAGCGTATGTGATTTTTATGTGCAAATTCAGATTTCACACCTTTGGTTGCTATTCATTAAGCCCTAACTTATTCAGAGTAAGTTTGAAACTACCCAGCTTGCTAGACAAGTGTTCCATTTTCTTCTGATGTTGTTTTCCAAAGCTGCAGTTTACCAGTAGCCAAAAGCAGGCAGACGAGTTTTAGAGCTCTCTCTAGAAGAAACCAAGATGTTAGCAATTACATAGTTTAAGCTAAACGTGTTAAAGCCGTGAATAACAATGCAACGATATTGTAATTACAACAGAAATACAGGATGTAAAGAATACTAGAGAAAAAATGAAAGATGAAATAGAGATCTAGATAGTACTTGGAAGATGGATTTGTTTTACTTCCAGGGATATTTTTCCCTCACCAGTTACAGAATGCACATAATTGCAAGGATCCCTTTTCTGTGCTTGGGACCCTTCAATGTTGTTCACCCAGTGCCCCTTCCTTGCTAACATTTGACATCATTGGCAGTGGAACTTTTTTTTCTGTCTTTTAAATTCAGACTGAGGAAATATTTTGTACATTAACAAATTTATATTGAGCACCAATCAAATGCCAGACACTTGTTGGGGAATCTCCTCTGGAGAGAAAAAATATCTCAGCACTTATGGAAAAACAATGTGAAAGAGTTTTAAAATAAGAGACCTTCTATATATGTCAGGGTCTTTAAGGTGAAACACTGCCACTGTAAACTTACCATAAAGATATATGCTGGTAAGCATGCAAATTCAGTAATTGTTGCCAGAATTTAAAAGGCATGAATAAGCAATCTCATCAAATGCCAGGCACAAGGCAGAAAAGGGAAAGAAGCCACCCTAGTACGGATTTTACCTCCCTTAAGAAACAGGAAAACTAGCTTTCCCAAGTGCCGGCATACATACATATATGGCTTGAGTAACAACTATGGCACTTTCAAAACAAAATTTAGGAATATTTACACATGCTTCCAATCCGAAGAGCTGAATTGTTCTTAAGAGTAGTGTGTGAGATCACTGACTCACAGAATTTTAGCAAATAGGAAAAAAATGCAATGTTTTCAGAACTATCATCCCAAGGGCTGACCTTTTGTTCCCTTCCCCCACCCAAGCCATTGCTTTGCACCAAAATAGAAAGTTGTGTTTTTAGGGTAAATTATGGGTTTTGTCAGAGTACAGATAATATGAAAATAGTTAATGGTACTGCTCTGCCAGCATATTTTCCAAATTCGTAATAAAAATAGTATGGTCTAACAAGGATATTTTAAAACAGCAATGAGAAATGTTTGAAATGGAAATAAAATATTTGAAATCTAGATTGACCTGTAAATCCAGATTGACTGGGGTACCCAGTCAGCACGTGTCAACTGAAGTAGGAATAATAAAGGTACCAACTTTGTAGCTCTAGGGAGGAAGGGAAAAACCTTTTTTGTTGTTTTGTATTGTTGCATTTTGATATTTATTCAAATGACCCTCCAGAAAAATTAAATACATATGAATTCAAAGATGACAGCTAACACAGCTTGCCAAACCATCCAGATGTTTTCACATTGGTAGAAATTGTTTTTGAATTGTAGAGGACTAGAATTGCCCTAAACTGCAAAAAGGTGAGGTTTTTGTTTTGTTTTGTTTTGTTTTTGGTATGACATCTTTCCAGTAAGTGTTAAAAAACATATACATCAGAAAACATATTTTTAAAAGCTAATTTAAAACTGATATTTCAAATAAAATATTGTATTCTAGTCAACTTAATCAATAGAAAAACTTTGCTTAAATAAAAATATTCCAGAAATTTTGCATTCAGACACATATACAGTGGAAAAATAGCATTAAAAACAAAATCTGCCAACCCATAATTCCAATCCACAAAGGCAGTAGAGAACTAAGTGTTACACCAGAACTGACACACCCCAGGCGGTTACTAGCAGAATGCAGACACAGATGGGACCCTCGCCCCTCGCATAATCAAGCGGATACCACCCACTGCACACACAATTTCAGGATAGACAATGGTGAGTCCCCAAGTAAGACACCTGACAATGTATTCTATCACACATAACTCATCCCAGTTTACCAGGTTAGCGGGATAACAGCTGGATTAGCTAATTACCTGCAGCCATAAAACCACAATTCAGTCTTTCTGACTGAAGATAGTGTTGCAAGTGGAAGCAAGAACTCACCAAATTGAGGCTCCTGCCCTGCATAGAAGCTGGGAAACAGGGGCCCTATCTCCTTTGAAGCTTAGGTTTCAAAAAGATGACTTCCAGGTCCTTGAGAAAGGCATTCCTAGGTATAAAGGTAACAAAGTGGCCTATCTGGTCCTCAAAAGCATTTGATAAGTATCCTAAAGTAAAAGCTCTGGGAAAAAGGAGAGAAGGAAAATGTCTTTCTTTACTATTTCCAACAGGAAGCATTAGGTCTCTTAGTTTTGCACTTTGAACCATTGCATTGACTCAACTACTCATTGGTTTAATAAATATTTTCTATTTCTAGCTGCCTTTTTAGGGCTCACACATTTAGAAGAGCTCGATCTATCAAACAACAGTCTGCAAAACTTTGACTATGGAGTATTAGAAGATTTGTATTTTCTGAAACTCTTTTGGCTCAGAGATAACCCCTGGAGATGTGACTACAACATTCACTACCTCTACTACTGGTTAAAGCACCACTACAATGTCCACTATAATGGCCTGGAATGCAAAGTGCCTGAAGAATACAAAGGGTGGTCTGTGGGAAAATATGTTCGGAGTTACTATGAAGAATGTCCCAAAGACAAGTTACCAGCATACCCTGAGACATTTGACCAGGAAACAGATGATGATGAGTGGGAAAAAATACAGAAGGATCATACAGCAAAGAGGCAAAGTGTAAGGATCACTATAGTGGGATAACTTAGAAAGTGTTCTGCTTGTAACTAGTTTCATATTTGCTATACCGGTCTCAAAAAACTGTATGTTTACATTTTGACTGTGTTGCTTATTTATGCAGGGTAATCTAGCCACAGAAAGCTTTCTTTCATTGTTTTGTAATTATTATGTTGGACGATCATAGCAATCAAGGGAATACTCTCATCTTGCTTGCGTATCTGTTTGTGGAGGAACTTTTGGTGATACACGATTCTATACTAGTGACCTGCAGGAACTGGGTCCTGATGGTGGCATTAGCATTTCATAATGTCCTGTATAAATGTTTTTACTGCATTTTGAAAAAAAAAACTTGTTGTATTTTTATATGCCTTTCAATAGCTCTTTGTATATACCTAAAGATGATCAAAATGAAAAGATACAAATACTTAATCATAACAAAATGTCATTCCTTCCACCTGTCCACCCTTTGCTTTTATTAAGTCAATTTATACATTAAATAAATTTCTACTTCCAATTCCTATACATTGTAAAATGAGGTCCTATTATACCCAAATTCTGATTCTTGGGAATCCTTGCAAAAAACCAAGGATGAAGTTGAACCTGGAGGGCAACTGTCACAATAAGCAATAAAAGAACATGAGAATTATAGACGTAGACAGAGGGAATTATGAGCCCTCAAGAGGTATAAACACTAGTGAGTGTGGAAATAACATTGGGGCTTGTATTATCTTTTTTGAGCAGTGTTCTAAAGGCCACCTGTTTATAGTGAAGGGCATAGCAATTCCTGCTAAGCTAAAGTGACAAGGACCACGCAACAAAGCATAAAACTAAGATTCAGGGGTCAGAATTTGGGCTGGAGGCAAAACAAAAATAAGGAAATAAGATCCAAGGCAACCAAAGGAGGTAGTGGTATCCAAGATAAGCCCCAAAGAGCTGCAACTTAAAAGTAGCTCCTCTAGAGAAACAGACAACCAGAAAGTTTTTTTTTTTAATGGAGTGTTTAAATCTCTGATTCCACCAGCTTGCATTTTGATAGTTGGTTGTATTACACATGAAAAGAAAAATAAGGGGAAAAGAAATACATATGTAGTAAAATACTACTTTTCCCCTTTCACACAGATTCCTTTTTTACAATGAGTTGAGTACATTTTCACTTTTTTGTGTCAGTGTGTTCCTACCAAGGTTAGCGACTGGTGCAAACTCCCAAACAATGGACTATGATGCTATATGATAAACAGTACTGAGCACTTTTAAACCACCTACTACCTGGGGCACTGTGCTCAGAGGTTCACATATTCCACTTGTAATTCTCACAGGATCCCTTCAAAGAAGGAGGTGTTGTTACCTGTCTTCTACAGATGAGAAATTCAGAGCTAAGGGTTCAGTTAAACTGGGACAAAGCCTCAGAGCAAGCAGGTGGCACAGTCAGGATTCAGGTTTACCTGACTGCTTTCTGATAAACAGGGCTGTGGGTCACTGTTAACTTACTCTTGGCCTTGGCTGCCTGCCACAAGAACTTCCAGATCCAAATCTCCACAGAGCAGTAGGGACCAGGAAGGTTAAGCCTTTCTCCCCAGAAGCACCTGTGAACATGGCTAGCAGGAGTCGTCTTTGGCCCAGGGTTTGTAAGTCTCTACTAATATGCACAGAAACCAAGAGACTGGGAGGCTGAAGAACTGTCAGAGCTCGAGGTTACCGAGGTGACTCTGGACCACGCTGCCCATTTTACCAATGAGAAGCAGGTTTCCAGTGCGAATCCCACATCATTCACTGTGAGGCATTAAAAGATAGCTGCTGAAATTGAAGGGTTTCCAGAGGGATGAACGAATTCATTTATTATTGTCCATGAGCCTCAGAGTGGAACGTTAAAGACTTGGGACCAGAAGCAGCCCAGATTCGGTGATGAAGAAAGCCTGGGATGACTTCAGGAGAAAGGAGAGTTGCACAAGAGGCAAAAGGACTCTGGAACGAAATGGGGAGATTTCATCCGATTCTGAGAAAGGGCCCAAGGTGTGCTCTGGCTTAATTTTTAGAGTCTAGCCGGGAGTTTTATTAGTTGATTCCCCGCCCCCGTCCCTTGGGTCAGGGGCTTGCTCAGTAGCACAGGCTGGTCTTGTTGGAATCCTCTTGCCTTATTGTTGGCTGATTCAGTGTTATTCCAGGGAATTATTTGGAAATAAAGTTCTGGAACACATCAAAATATAAATTAATCCAAACCATCTAAAAGTAAGTCAGTCAGAGTCACTACTCTCTCTTGGAATCTCACTTGAAGTACATCTTTGCAAGCCTAAGATGTGTACTCTCTCTGTATTGTAGTTCATACTTTTTCAGGGAATACAGTTGGTCCATGATGAATTGAGCAGTTACACAGATGCTTCATCTCTGACAAGTTTCTGTCTCTAATAACTTGCCTTTGGACTTTCCTTATATGCAGGAGATTTAAAAGGTAAGTATACTTTTGCTATTCAAAACCCTGACAATCCAGAGATACACGTATTTGAATAAATACATTTATCACTTGAGTGTTTGGATAAAACAGGTTTTTTAAAAACTTACTAGACCTGGGCTTCTAATTCTTCTGAAGTAAATAAGACTTACTCTGAGCTAAGGCCTCCTGAGTCCTAAGTCTGTTATCTCTGAAGTCATGCCGGTTTTTTGGGGAAAGCTATTTAACTTCATGTAGCCCCCCCCACCTTTTATTATCTTACTATTCCTTAGTGTGGAGCTTACATATTTCTCTTTCTGAGAAATATGAATAAGTCTTCTGCTCCAAGAAATGGAAGCAATCTAGTAATGAGAATTTACTTACTTAAAGTCAACAAAGCTGTGCTGTCAACTGCCTTTTTAAATATTTAAAACAACATTTTAAGGCCTATGACTATTGTATTCAGCCAGCCAAGCAGTCCAACAGATCATCCAATATTTATCTTCAGTTTAACCCAAATGTCAAGCTTCTTGCCAGACATGTATGTAACTCAGGACTCACAAACCGTTGAGCTGAGGGAAATGGTTGTCAGGAGCTGGGGCATGGGGTGGGGTCAGTACTTAACAGTACCAAATTTCAGTTTTGTAGAATGAAAAAGGCTAGAGACAGATGGTAATTGTTGTACAACAATGTGAATGCACTTAATGCTAGAGAATTATATCCTTATGTGTTAAAAAGATCATTTTTCTGCTATCTATATTCTACAAATAAAAAGAGAGCAAAAAATACTGATTGGTTGAAGCAATCAATAAAAGTGACAACACTTTCGTTAGACTCACAAAAAATCAGTGAAGATGAGTATTACTAAAAACAGAAATGAAAGGATTTTAGTGCTGATCTTAGGGGATAAAAAGTATGAAAAAATATTATGAACAACAATATCTCAGTTACACAAACTAATGGAACTGACAAATGCCTGGAGACACATAAACTACCAAAACCGACTCAAGAAAAAACAAAATATAGATACTTTCTGGGAAGTAAAGATATTAAATAGGCAAACAAAAGATCTCCAACAAACAAGATCCTAGGACCAGATGGTTGACGGGCAAAGTCTAACAAATATTTTGAAGAATAATTAGCATCCATCTTTCTCAATTTTAAAAAGAAAACTAACTCATTCCATGAAGTCAATATTACCCTGATGAGGATGCCAGACAGATATCCCAAGAAAGGAGAATAACAGACTAATATTCCTTTTAAATATAGACACAAGCAAGGCTCAGGAGCACATGCCTGTAGCTCTCGCCACTGAGAAGCTGAGCCAGGAGGTCATTGTGATAGTTTGGATCTAAAACGATCCCCAAAAGCCTCATGTGTTTGGCAGGTGGTTGGGTTTGGGGATGTTACACTCACCATTGGGTTAACCCACTGATGAATCCATAGCTGACTTGCCAGGGAAGGGCTATAATACCTCAGTTCAGAAGAAAGGAATAGAGCTAAGTTATGGAGAAAATAACTTCTGTCAATCTTGATGTACTGGTCTAGAGCAATCATCTAGAAAGTATTGGATATTTGATAAGAGAGTTCATCATCCATGTGAATTTAACTATAGGGCACATGGAGGAGTTCACAGACTTCCACCTAAAAGAAAGGAAAGGTTCCTGCTTTTTCTCCCCACGTCTTGGCCACTGTGATTCGAGCAGCTTTCCCCCACTATACCCTTCTACCATGCTGTTTCTGTGTTCGAGCCTGCTGAATATAGATTGAAACTGTGAGCCAAGGAAACCTTTCTTCCATTAAGATGCAGGTGTCAGGTGATTTGTCCCAGATCCTAGAAGCCTGACTAGGACAGATGGCTTGAGCACATAAGCCCAGAGCAGCCTGACCCTGTCTCATAAGTAAACAAATAAAAATAGTTTTAAAAATGTTTACTATTAACAATCAGAATGCACAGCAGCATGTTTAAAGGATTATATATGCCATGAGTAAGTGTGACTGATCTCACAAGTGCAAGGGTGATTCAACTCACATTTGTAAATATCATATATATGTACATATCTCATATTACAGAATGAAAAGAAATACATCTGTTGATGGGAAAAAAGGCATTTGACAAAATCCAATACCCTTTTTGATAAATGCATTTGATAAAGTAGAAATCTAATTCAACCAAGGACATTTTTTAAAAATCACAGCTAACATCTTATTTAATGGTGGAAATGGAAATTTTCCCCTGAGATCAGGAACAAGAAAAGAATATCTTCACTCACAGCTTATATTCAGCATTGAAGTTCTTGCCTGAGCAATTAGGTAAGAAAAAGAAATAAATGCAGATTGAGTGTGGAGTTTCTTTTCAGGCTGATGAAAGTGTTTTGGAATGAGAGAGGTTTACAACACTGTGAAAATTATTACTGAATTATTCTTAATGGTTAGAAGAATAAGTTTTATATTACATGAATTTTACCACAATTAATAAACAAATCTCATAAAAGCATTTTTCAAAAACTCATCCCATTTTTCAACTATTATTGCTGCTATGAAGTTTTTAAGTCAATCCAAAACCCTGAATCCTGCATTTTGAGCCCATTTTCTTTTTTCAAAATTGTAGATTTACTTAACAGTTTGTTTTAATGTCTATTTCTCTCTGTATGTGTATGTATTATGCACAAGGTCTAACCAAAAATACGTATGTTTAAATTTTTTTCTTTTTATCTGTACGTTTAAATTTAAAAATAATTTATTAGAGTTAATAACATATTGCTCTAACCCTTTGACATTCTTTCCCTTGTTTTGAATATGAACACTTACTCAATTGTTCTGAAGCAGTTCTGGAAGTCTTTCATGAGTGTCTTTACAAAGTATAATCAAAATAAAGTGAATGCTGCCAAGTGCCATCCAACTGAAAGGACGGCTCAAAAAGACCTGACTGTATGTCCTCATCTACCTTCTTCACTAGATTTGACACCATGAAACTTGTGACTCTTCTCCAAAGTTGAAATGATCATAAAATGAAAGTGTTTTGAATTGATACATGACATCAAGGTAGCCATCACTGTGCAACTAAAAACACTCATGAAAAAGGACTTCCAGAATTGCTTCACAAAGTGGCAAGAATGATGTGTGTTCAAAGCAACGAGGGGTGTTTTGAGTGGGATTAATGGCAATGCATTTTACTGTAATAATTTTTAAAAATTTAAACATTCACTATAGTTTTTGATCACACCTCATACATAGAAAATATTTAGAGGAAAGACAGAGAGCGAGGGAGATAGGAAGCAAGGGAGGGAGGGAAGGAAAAAAGGAAGGAGGAAGGAAGGGAGACTGATTTTAGTAGCTATCACTTTAACATTTACAATTTCTTGTCACCCCAAAATAACCAATTGCTTCAAATTGGTTAATGAGCAGCTGAGCACATGCTCAATTCCTTTCTCCTGCCTAACGTACAAAATTGAATTTTCCCCCAAAAGTCTGTAGTATATTTAGAAGACTGAACAGGAATGGTCTTGATGAATCAGAAATTAACAGTTCCTAAAAATCCAAAGGCAGAGTGACAAGATTGAATGAAAAATATGCAGGAGATGGCTGCTATAAAAGCATTACATTCCCACACAGGACGAATCCCAGAAATGAAAATATATCACATTAACATTATCCTCATGCAAAACATGCAGAAAAGGAGTCAAGCACAAGATCAGCTTCCTTCTTATCCCAACTACTTTTCAAGATTGTAGAAAAGGTCCTAGGCAATATAATAAAGTGGGAGAAAGGATATAAGAAAAGAAATGGAAATGAAACTGTCAGATGATAACATACCCCAAGATAATCAACTGACAAACTGTCAAAACCATTACCATGTAGGCTGATCCAATAACACTATTCAATATCTATAGTTTCAGTACCAGCTTACCCTCTTTTGTAAATTTCTTTTTTTCAATAAAAATTCACAGGTATTGTACATTTAAAACTCTTCACATACCTCTTCCCTATTGCATTAAATGCTTTCCACTCCATTGCATAATGCCATCTTAAATTTGGAGATTTTCATTCTCATGCAAGTTACTACAAGTGTCCTAAAAAGTATTATTGCAATGGTTTCAAAATAAAGTGTGCATATGTATTACTTTTTATGTACATTGAAGAACTATATACAAATTAAGTTGGATTATAGAGAATATAATTTACATATATACAGTTTTATATGTATGTCATTCTGCAACCTGATTTTACTCATTACCATCTTGACACTTACCCAAGTTGATACTTCCACATGTATATAGCATTCTTATTGTTTAGAGTGAGCATAGATCATATGCTTTTTCCACCAAAAAATACACTTCAGCAGTTTGTCATACTGACAAATGTCTGGAAGCTAATAATAGTCACCACTTTGAACACCTCTTGTAATTGAAGAGGCCAAAGGCAACTTGTATTAATCTTATGTTACCTCAATAAATTTAGTATTAAAATATTTATATGTCTTTCTTTTTCTGATGTATACATTTTTTGGATGACTCTATACTATATAGTTTTTTTCATTTCAAAAATATATATGGTAAGTATAAACTGCATCCAAAGCATACATAGATTAAAAATAAATATCACACTGAAAGTACAAAGCAGCTTGAAAACAAATGGAAATAACTTCACTGTCCATCAATTGGAAGATTAAATACATTATAGTGCATCTATAATATTGGAAATAATCTTACAACATTTAAGAACAACTTAATGTATAGATGCTGACCTAGAGGGGTTTCCAAAACATAAAAGAAAATTAAAACAATACAACTTCCTTCATGTTCCAAGTGAAAATTGTGTATTTTGAACCATATATAAACATGTAAATGTATTTTAGAAAAAAATTTAAAATGTATAACTTCGGCTGCCTTTCTGTAAGTGAAGGGGCTTTAGCAGGAGGAAAGGAGATGCTTTTACTATTATGACATTTTAAAACCTGAAACTATCTTCTTGTATTATATTTTTACTAGGTAAATTGATGCTACATGGAGGGCAAATGATGGACCAAAAAACAGTGACCCAGGAGAATTGTCAAGCACCAACTAACCATATTACAAGTATCATAAATGGGTGCAGTTTATGACCTCAGACCATCACTGAATTTTTCATCTAATTTATGCTTTTCTATATATTTGCTTAACTAGATACAGGAAAACAAGACAGATAGTTGCCATGAACATACTTACTGACAGATTTCAAAGTTTTTGGTCAGAGAATACAACCATGAAAATTCAAACACAGCACATTCAAACGCCACCTTTGCAGAGTAGACACTATAAATTTATCTGAAATCACACTTTTCACTGTGGAAAAATCAATCTAAAAGGATAAATGAAAGGCTTTATGAGAAACAAGAAAGGTCTATTTCATGTAAAAATTTAAAATATTTTAAACCAACAACTACTAAAAGCTCCTTAGCATATCATTTCCAAATAGAAAATGAGACTGAAATGTTAAAGTACCCCCTGCTCTAGCACCATATGCAGGTTTCATAACTAAAATAAAGGAACACATGCAAATGCACACTTCCAAAAATGCTTTGAGCTGGCTTCTTAAAAATACAGGACATTAGGATAAAAAATATAAACACAAATGACTTTTATCTGGTGCAACAGTGATCAGAGCCTTGTGTGTGCTGTGTAAACACGACTGCTGCGCTAAAGCTCCAGGTCACTAACGGTTTCTTAACTTAAGGAGACAGTGTCCTGTCTCTCTTCTGAGTGAAGTGTATACACAACAGAACAATAATATCAGATATCAAAAAAAAGAGACCTAAGAAAATTTTGGAATAAAAAGTATTCACAGTGCCATAAACTGGGCCTGGAATATAGCTCAGCAGCATAGCGCCTACCTGGCAAGCGGGAGGCCCTGAGTTCGATTCCCAGTACCAAAACAAAAACAAAACAACACAAAACAACTCCATAAACTTTTGCAATTAAGAATCAACCCAACATTTACTTGAATAATGTTGCCTCTGGAAATTTATCCAGCAGATATAATCATATATATTTTTTTTAAAATAAGGACTGTGATGTCCACTAGAGGATTTCAATGGCAAAAGAAGGAAACAAACTAAATGTATTCTGGTAAGAGACTGCTTAAGTAAATCGAGGGACTTTACAAAACTAAACACTGGACAGAAGCTGAATTCAGGGCAAAAAGGCATAACTCAGAAAAAGAAAACCTAAAACAATATGGCCCAACTATGCTATTCTCTTATTCAGTCCAGAGACAAACTTCATAGTATCTACAAGAATTAATAGACCAAATCATTCTGGGATATTATTCTACGACGACAATCTTTTGATGAAAATTGACCCTTGGAGTTCAAGATTTTGTTATTTTACAAGAACCTGGTCAGCAGAAATCCTGTGATGCCAGTCAGAGTATCGCACGGTAGGCCTGTCAGTGCCTCATAAATACTCAGTAACAAGGGCACGCACTGTAGTCAGACAAGGTAGAGTTTGAATTTCAATCAAAATACCTAACAACCTAACCACCCACCCTTGAACTTAGGCTATTGTACTACTAAACTAAGCTTAGTGATTTTTGATTTTTGGTTTGTTTATTTCTTTCTTTCTGTCTGTCCTTTTTTTCATACATAAAAATGAGAAAAATAACAGTGCCTCACTCAGTAGGCTACAGGGATAAATTCAGAAAATGCAAATGTATTGTCACCCCTAGAATAGAGAGAGCACGTCACAAAAACTGGAAACAATTATTAGTTCAAATAAACAAAACAAATCAGCATAAAACATGAAGATATTTTTGTACATGGAGCATGGAGTAGGGCTGAAAGGCACAGCACACAAACAAAGCCCCTTCATTTACATGTGCACAGACATCATCCACGCCAGTGACAGCTGAGATGGGCTTCCAGACTGGCTGCCCTATTCTTGCCCAACCACTAGTTTGTAACCTGGAACGTGCCTGTGTTTCTTATTCCAAAGATACACTAGAGAGAGAGTTTGGTCTCCAGTAAAAACTCAGCGAATAGTCGCCAGTGACTTTTCTCGTTTCTTTCTTGGATGACACTGGAATCTCAACCACTGCTATGATCATTTACTCCATCGATCGATGCTCAGCAGCTGTCATGTCTCTGTCAATAGCTGACCTGACCACTCCTCCTTGTCTTCAGCGATTGGAAGAGTGATGATCTCCTGTGCTCAGACCGCAACGGTAAGGAGAGGTACCAAGGTGCCAAGGGCTGCAGATGCCCGAGGCAACCCAGCACCATCGCAGCCCCCCAGAGCACCGTTCCCCACCTCGGCTGCCCTGTTCTGATAGCACAGTGCAACACCGGCAAGGGGAGAATTGATTCTGTCCCAGCCAACAGATTAGGCATTCCTGACTTATGGTTTAGTTTGAGGAAGTAATTCTGAAACTCGAGTTGGTGTCAGAATAGGATGAGTGGGCTGTTAAAACAGACTGCTGATTGCTGCTCCCAGAGTTTCTGAGTCAGTAATCTAGGCTGGGGCCCAAGACTCTACATTTCCATCAAGTTCATGGGTGGTGTTGGTGCTGCCAGTCCCTGGCACACTTTGAGAACCGCTGGCTGAAAGTAATCTTACTAATGGGATGGACATTTGCGGGTGTTATTTTTTTTCTTTGGAAAAAAAAATCCATGAAGAAGAAAAATGAATCCAAATGCTCTGGGTGGGAAATAATATGTGCAGTATTATGATCAGGACAGATCCTGCAGAAAATCTGGCAGGAATCAGAAAAAGCCATCACTTCTGCCCAGAGACCACACTAAATAAAGACAGAGAAAATAGGAGCACACGGCAGTGAGGCCACAGCTGGGGTGGGAGGTTAAGTTTCTATACGTTCAGTAAGTTTCTCTTTCCATAGTTCTATGTTGTCCCACTGATCCTATTTCTGCCTTTATCAGTGAGTGTGCAAATGTGGTACTTATAACAAGCATTTATACACAAACAATAGCTTTGTTCAGAAGGCAATGAGAAATGATGAAATAGGAAAGTGAATGCTCCCAAACTGAATGCTCATCTAAAAACCTGAACTTTCAACTAAAAGTATTCTCAATATTATATCAATGTTATGGCTTATCCATCAGCCCTGGCCACTCACAGCTCACATAAACCCAGCTCTTGTCAAGTTTACATACAATCAGCCAAGTACACTGAGATCATTCTTTATGGTAGAACTAACCCGTCCAAATTTGAGTTATGATTGGTCGTTTTGAGCTCTGTACAGTCATTACAAACTACACATTCTACACTGTCTTTCTCATACAGAGTCTGTGCTCATAAAACGGAATCAGGCACACATTAATAATAAAGCCAGAAAGAAGTATAAGCTATTCAATAAAAGGGGCTTTGCTTCAATTCAAAAATAAGTCAATTTATATCAGGAGTTTAAATTTAAAAATACTAACATGTCTCTTAAAATAATATGATTATCATTTTTATTCTGTACGCCAGACCTCTGTCCAGAGCAAAGAAAAATGAATGCACTTGCTGCTGATGGCCACAGAGGTCAGAGCTGGGAGAAGGAAGTCCCCACCATGGCCAGCCTAACCAGTCCATTTACCTTTACAGAAGAGCATCACCACCCAAGCCAGCGAGTGTCTACTCACCGCGTTCCACAGCAAATTTATCTGTGTCATCAACATCCAGGAGTGGTTAACCTGGCCACACAGCATCACATCTCTCAAACTGAGGTACAAGAAAATTTAAATGCAAAGAAAGGAAACACAGGTTCAAAGAATATGGAAACTTTGCTGTAACTCCTCTGCTTACTTTGTGCGTGTACATGTGCATTTATGAATTAAAGTAATATAATCCATACGTTAGAATAGCAGAAGTTAAGTGCTAAAATTTTATCTGAAGACACCGATTTTATTCAAACTACTGGAACTTTTCTGCTGATGACTTTTATATAATATGATGCTTTTATAAACAATGTGCTATATATATACTGCCTTCCTACAGTATGTTAAACCTTGTACCAATCTCTGAATACAGGTTTTTTTTATGTAATACTCTGCAGTACAGTGTTTTTTTATGGTTCTTTATAGCCATTTTTTACTATTTCATTTAAAGAACTATTCTGGGGAATTTACATAGACAATTTAAAAACCTGAATCTGCGAATGTCTTTTAAAAGCTGTATTATAAACTGTGCCTCTAGAGTGAATCAAATTCTGTAACAAACTGGAAACTCTAATGTGATGTTTTTCATGGTTCTTCACAGCTTTTTCTTTCTTTCTTTTCTCACACTTTTCTTGCCATCAAATTTAAAATATTAACTGACATATTGAAGACATACTAATGGGATCCTCCTAACTGACAGTTTCAGGATAGTGAGGAAGATAAAATTCTAAGATTCCTCTAAACAATAGCTGGTGCTTGGAGGTTATCAGTAACTGTTGAACTAACCTGGATTTTTCTAAAGTTATAGAATCATTGGGAAAGATCAATAAACTGATATCAGCATTTCCTTAGATCCACGCCATGTTGGAACTTGGGGTGTTGAGAAAACAGGAAGCCAGCTCACCACTCTTGGTGGGCAGCTGTGAGCCTACCGGCACACGGGCTAAGAATCAAACATCTATCTCACCCCCCCACCCAGCAAGTGAGAGCCAGAGATCTGAGCATGTCTTAGGAGTTTGACTATATGCAATATAGCAAATAAGGGGGATTCTCTTCTGCTATCTCTTTGAAGGCAAATATTTTTATCTCTGTTTTGCTCTGTCCTGATCAATGGTATTGCTCTATTCAATATTCTGTTTTTATAATTTTGGTATTTCCTTCGATATTGCTCTACCTGATTGAAGGAACAACTATTGTGAAGAAAACCAGATGTACTATTGTACCTATTGCTGTTATCCCGGTAACCTGCTGTGAGGTTCTGTGCCAATTTCACTGCACTGCCTCAGTTGGCTTTGTCCTGTCTTGTTCTGCTGTATTTCACTGCCTTCAAAATAAAATAAATAAATAATAATAATAAATAAGAAAAAATTTTAAAAAGTAAATAACAACAACAAAACAGATCAATAAGGTACTGAGTAACCTGAACATGATATAACTAAACAGATAATGGACTTAAAAAGCAAAAGGAGGAAAAGAAAGTGCTCTAAAGGATATAACTGCATGTATAATTAAGTGTGTAGGATTGATAACCATGTTGCTAAGTTTTTGTTGGATTGGTGAACAGAACTGTTTGCAGCCTGTTTGAATGTCCACTTTGTATGCTTTAATTCTGTAACTTGAACAACTATATCCAAGAAGACAATATGTAACGTATCAACTAGTGATTTCTTACTGTTTATTTTTTTTTGAAATACTGTATTGTTTCTACCCTTTTTTCTGTTTTGCTTTTTCCCCCTCTCTTTAAATAAAATTTTAAAAATACACAAAAAAAAAAAAAAAGAAAAGAAAGATCAATAAACCCACCTCTGGAAAAAACAGTAGACTGGAAAATCAGGAAATCTTGTTGATACAAACAATCAGCAATTGTCAAAACAATTTTTAAAAAAATATTAATTAGTTTTCAAGAAAGAAAGGAAAATCTCCAGGACCCCAGTCCTTGTAAGCTCAGGTTGGCAATGAGGTGCTCATAGTTGTTTGGGTAGCAGTGAGGCATGGGGGCTGCTGTTCCTAAAAGCAGTCAGAATTTGTCAACCTGACCAGGCAGCAACAGAAAAGTTGCCAAGTTTATACAGGGCTGGGACATCTGTGTGTGTGTGTGTGTGTGTGTGTGTGTGTGTGTGTGTGTGTTGTGGGTAGGAGTAGGGAGGCTGTCCAGAATTATGAAAAAAAAGCTAAAAAATAATCTACATCTTGACAAAAGAAAATCTATGTTACTGAGTCTGGTATGAAAAAAATCTAAAGAATTTGAAAGCAAAAGCCAGCTATCATGTGTGTTGGAATTTGGATTTTAATTATTTTGGGAGTCCAGTTTGAATTTCTAACCTTTATAACTAGATTTAATATTAAACATCCAAAGAGTTTCTAAACTGGTAATAACTCTGGGACATTTGGCAGACATGAAAATCATTCTCTCTAAAGAGATACATACTCAAGTGAGGCCTTACAGGATTTCCACAGATTAGCCCCCAAACAAGACAACAGCTCTTACTCAAAAACTGCAAAACATGTGAGGGGGAAAAGCCCAATAAGAATATATTGAAAGAAAAATAACTTCACTAATAAAGTTACCAGGTAATGATTATAAAACCTTTAGCTAGTGATATAGCTCAGCAGCACAGCGCCTACCTGGCAAGTGCAAGGTCCCAAGTTCAATTCCCAGTACAAACAAAGAAACAAAACTTTTAAAATGAAAAAGCAGAAAGAAAGATAAAATCCTTGAAAAGGACTGGACAGATTTGTGAAAGAACCAAATAAAATGCATGGGAATTAAAAATATAATTAATGAAGTTTAAAACTCAATAAAGGAGAATCCAAGATGCAGATTAGAAGTACCCAGCTATCACTGGATTCCCCAGGAGACAGAAGCAAACAACTGGAAAGCTGCTTCTCTTTGAAGTGGACGACTGTGGGAAGGCACTGATGTTGTGACTAGACAAAGACTTGGGAAAAACCAAGAGGCTCTAGAGAGCAGAGCAAATAACAAGAAAGAGGCACAAGTAAGGGCAGAGGTGAAAGGGGGAGAGAGAGACAGACAGACTGACCCCAAACCCAACAGCACAGATCTCAACCCTATGCAGAAGTGCATCCTACAGGGACAGCAGCTCTGGGTTCTGCTCAGTTTGACAGTGCTGGGGAAGAACTCTGTTCCCCAATACTCAGTCATGGGCGGTACTGTTGAGCTCCCTTGAGAAGCCTGTGTCAGCTTACTGCTTAGGGCACTGGTGGCAAAACTATGGCATAGGTGCCACGCTGAACATGCAGAGCCCTCTCTCTGCACACAAAGTCAAGTTGCCCCAGCATCACCCCAGCAGCCAAACATCAGATATTCAGGTTTAATTGCAGTGCAGGCACTTGGTGATCAATACGTGGGTTTTGGATTGCAGTTTTGGTACTCAGTCTAAAAGGTTCGCCATCACTTTACATTTTCCTCCCTTCCCCTGGAGCCTGCAGCAGTGGCATTCGCTTTTATGTAGTTAGCACCGTATCTCCATTCCAGGTTTGTGTATATGTAGAGGTTATTGCTGCTATTTGCTTTCCTTTGTCTGAGTCATACCCGAGATCAATCCCAGTACCTCGAAGGGGGCTGCTACTGAGCTACAACCCCAGTCCAGTTGTAGAAACTGCACCTCCATGCAATATGATCCAGTCACAGTTGCTTTGAACTGTGGCAAATACTATCACATAAAGAACAGGGGAAATAAAAATCTCCAGCCACTGACTTGAGCCCAAGTAGACATAGCTAGGGGAGTCCCAAAGTCCCATTCCTGCTCATTTATGTCCACAGCAATGTCTGAGAGGAAAAAAAACAACACTGCCTCAGCCTCCCAAGTACTGGGACTATAGGTGTGCACCACCACACCCAGCAAGAGGGAAGTTTATAGCTAGGAGGGCATTAAAAATTATAAAGAAAGCACAAATTTCTCTTTTGTCTATATATACTGCAGAAGGAAAGAAATATGCTACCAATTAAATCAGTCACTGAAATGGCCAAAAGCCTTAAAAAGGTATTATGGTAGATCAGGTAGCCTGAAAACTAAGTTTGATGCAGTATTTTTTGAGAAAGTATTACCATTCAGTCCATGTTCAGAGAAGTAAAAGGCTGGAAGAGATAAGTGGCAGCACTCCTGCTCTGGGGTCAAATTTCTGAGCTTTCTGAGAAAAGATCAAATGGCTTAAGAGCGGTGCAAGAAAGAACAACTCAGACAAAGAATGAGACAGGGCGCAAAGCCCCCAAGGACAGCAAATCATAGGGCAGCTAAGTAAGACAACGAGCTCCTGAAGAACGCACCTTCCGGTCCACTGACAGGCAAAGCAGCCGGGAGGGAGCCAGGCACAGCTGTGGCGGCAGACGGAGCCTCTACTCACTCAGCTTTACTGGAGGCACCACTACTCCTGGGAAGGTCTCTGCACCAGTCTCTTGGGGCTGCCAAACTAAATCACCACAAACAGGGTGGCTTACAACACCAGAAACGCACTTGCTGTGTTCTAGGCTAGGCGTGAAGTCAGTGTGGGGAGGGCAGTGCCCTCTGAAGGTCCAGGGAAGCGCCCCTCCTTGCCTGTCCCTAGCTTCCTGTGGCTGCTGCACTCCTCTGCCTTCCTCATCACTCCAGCCTCTGCATCTGTGATCACACGGCCTTCTCTCCTCCTGTTTGTATCTTGTCTCTTTCTTTTCTCTTCCAAAGAGATCACTTGTTGGATTTTGAACCCATCCTAATATAAAATGCCCTCTTCTTAAATAAGCACATCTGCAAAAAACATCTCCAAATCAGGTCATTTCTGAAGTGCTGAATGTACATGGACTTTGGGGGACACTGCTCAGCCCGGTGCAGTTTCTACCCTCTGTGTCCTCTGATACAAAATGAAAGTCTTTAATGACATGGTTTCCAAAGACCTCGTCCATACCTAAAACGTTGTGATTGTTTTTATGATTTACAGCCACAAATTTACAAATAAGCTCCTAAGCATATTGCCATTATGTAACTTTTAATATCAAAGTTAAGGGTGTTATTTTTTCCATATTATATGATGAAGTTATTATCAACTGAATTCTAACAATATGTTACGGGAAGGGGGGACTCTTTAAATGGATCCTATCCACCAACTAGATGTTTGATTCTTGCAAAAAATGTATTCAGACTTCTATCTGGAAGGTATACTTGCACTTTGTGTAGAAGAGAAAGAAGAAGCTACTAGAATAAGGTTACAAAACTTCCCAATATATGGGGGGTTTGATGTCTTTCCCAATATGTAGAGAGTTACCCATTTATTAACTGGTTCATTTAACACTTATTTACTAAGCTACCTACTTTACATTAATTCAGAAATATTTAAAAAGTAGATGTTCTACATTTCAATATGGAATAAACTATTTTTGAAGAACTTATGTGCAATTACTGTGAACTTACACATTCTCCTAAGGAACAGGGCCATTGTCATGGAATACATTCTGAGAATTTTCAAATGTTCATATGTGATTACACTTGGAAATATTAAAAATTGGTTCCACATGGAACACTGGCTGTTGCCAACACAGCAATCTGGGAAGAACATCAGGGCAGAGGAGTGCGATTCCAGATTTAATTCCAAGATAATCACCAGGTGGTTATTTTGTGTAAGACATCCTAACCTATAAAAATTACAAGATTGACATAGAAGAAAAGGAGGAGTTTTAAGAAAATTGGATGCCACTAAAAGTCTGTAAGTATAAAGTCTGAGGGCACTCAATCATATCAATATGTCTCAACACCTGCTCTATGACAGGGAACTTCATGGAGTGAGAAAGAACAAAAACCCACATCTCCAGAGAAATGAAGGTTGTAAGGAGAACAAAAGATGAGAGAAGCACTCCTACACTCCTATAGGGACAGAGCGCTAGGAGAAGAATTCGCCATTGCAAGGGAGCCAACCTTGCCTCCAGGAAACTGAAATGGATCCAGAGGATGTATGATTCTAGCGAAGATTACGGAGCCAGCTGCCACCCACTTCTCTCTTCTCCTGACTCACTGGAGATAACTGAGGCTCCTAGAAATGCCCCAGGATGGATCTTGAGATGAGTAGCGTGGGAGATGCTGGAAATATACTGAAACACCAGAAGCCAAGCAGATATTTTCATCTAGACCTTAAATGACACAATCCAGGTATAGGGGAGGAAATCAGCAGAGACAAACTTCAGCTTTCTGTAAGGAAAGACTTCTGATCTCTTGTAGTACAAAACTTCTACGATTTTAAGATTTTGTAACTCTGCTATCCAAAAGAACTCCCCATCACCAAATACAATTTATAGTGGTCATGGCGAGCGCTCTTTTCTCTAACACTGGTGCTAGAGTGATTCTGGGGGGATGATCACACAGATTTCATATAGGAGCAGCAAGAGGGGCAAAGGGAGAGCTGGCAGAAAGAGCTCCTAACCTTTGACTATGAGGAACACAGATGTGTTCAGGCAGGATCCTGACTTTGGGAGGAAGAACCTGTTGAAGATGTGAATTCTAAGTCTCTTCTAACATAAAGACTGTATGACCCCAAGATTTTATAATTTCTGGTCTCCAAGATGAGTCCTCTCTCAGAAAGAACTTTGTGAGAACTAAATATATTCTCTGGTAGTGCTAGTATTCCCTACTTATTGTTAGACTTCCTGAATAATAATGTATTTCATGTGGAAATTCTTTTGTAAACACAGTAGAGAACAAACAAAAATAAATCTAGGAAAAAATGGCAGGGAGAAAAAATATTTACTGTATAAATCATCTAAATTAGACAGAATTTATCCATCACAGAATTATGCAACTGTCATGTAATTATGTGACCACAAAATAACAATAATAATATATCCTAACCAACTGTGTAGCACTTAGTATACAAATGTGTATAGGCCATGTCATTGTGCAAGGCTAAATGCTAAAGTTGCTCAGTCAAGCTGCCAAAGAAAGGGTTCCCAAACAGGTCAGTGTATCTATATTTCTTGAGGCTTGTACAATAATTTTTTAAAAATGGATAAATAAGAAGAACATTCCTGTGAAAGGCTGATTTTCTTTTAGCTAACTCAGGCACTTCCCCCGGTACACCCAGCCTGTGGTTGAATAGGTGCATCTATTAATGAGTTCTGAAACCAGGAGACCACATGCTAAAGTTGCAGAAATGGAAAAGATCCTTTTTTTCTGGGTGAAAATAATTTGTGATAAACATTAAAAGCTCAACTTTGGCCCATTACATATTAGGTGCCAAAGCTTGTATCTCAGTCTTCAGAGAGGCCTGGTCGCTTGCCAGGAACAAAGGAATGATGGAGGGAGAACCTGGGTCCCTGCCTCCTCCGAGAGCCATTAGGTGGAGGTGAACAAAGAAGGTACTGTGAGGATGTGGGTAATGGACCAGAGAAGGGTATTAAGAGCCCAAGCAAACCGAGGACAGTGTCCCCTAGGAGGCTGCACAGTGCAGATGTTCGAGTTTCAGTGGGAGGGAGTACGCACCCAGGTGCGGACTGTAGGAGCCCAAACTGCATTAAGAGGCTGGTCTGGCACAGGGATTAGAGCCACAGCAAACTGAAAGTGGTCTAATGCAGGAATGAGGATCCCAGGCAGGGGAGCAGGTAATGGTGCACCTTAGGGGGTGAGGAGTGAATTGACCTGTAAGGTGAGGGACTGGCTTCTGCAGGGTCAAAAACAGGAGGATTTGGGGGCATTAGGCAGGTGGCAATATCTTGTTGGGTTGAAGGCAAGGTTCTCTGAAAGGCTGTCTGTGGCTCTAAGTCAGCATCTAACACTGTATATGATGCTGTTTCTCTCAAAGCCAGGATACGCTGGTTCAGCATGAGATCCTCATTCCCATTCATTTTTAACTGCAAAATATTGTTTTTAATAATTTAAGGAGTGCTTCTGGAAATAATTGTCTGTATGTCTCAGGAACCCAGTGCTTGAGTGCTGCATTATAATCACACCATGGTTCATATTTGGGAAACACAATGTTTATAGACCGAATGTCCTCCAAACTCATATTTTAAAACCTAATCCCCAAGTAATGACATTTTAAGAGGTGACTAGGTGAAAATCCTCATGAAGGTGATTAGTGCCCTTATGAAAGAGACCCCCCCCCCCGCAAGAAACCTCCCTTTCCCTTTTAATCGTGTGTACACATGGGGAAAATATGAGTGAACCCGGAAGTGAGCCCACACCAGACGCTGAATCTTTGCCATCTTGATCCTGGACATTGCAGCCTTTGGAACCATGAGAAATCTAATCTTGTTCAGAATTCAGCTAGTCTACAATACCTGCTGTAGTGGCCCAATTGAACAAAGACACTTTTAGGATACTGTTTTCTAGAGAGAGCATGTAAACTCTGAGAACAGCCTAAGTTAAAGAGGAAAACAGAGACAAATACAGAGCAGAAACTAATACATTAATTAATTCATTAATTTTTCCTTAAGATCATGAAAGGCTCACACTGGTTACACTGTTAGACTATCTAGCACTTTATGCAACAGAAATATTGCATGATAAGTAAGAATAACTTGTGCAGAAGACCCTAGTTCAAGTATGTACAAGAAGATAATAGCTAAGAATAGCGCAGGTGTGTATCAATATTTAAAACTTTTAAAGATTAATCTTAAATAGAATGCATAACTCAACTATAGGAGCAGATTGCTTGTTAAGTGTTTTACTCTTCAAAGGCTTGTTTTTAATGAGGTGTGACTAAATTCCTCTCTAAGTATTTGGAAGTGACAGTGCTGTTATATGTTTTGACAGTAGATGCTGTGCAAAAAGTAATGGTTAGTTTAAACAAGAAGCAGAAAACTTTTGACCTAATACTGGTCAATGGTCACTTTAATTTTAGGTGAAAAGAACAATTTTAATAAGCAACTGAGGTTTAGTCTACACTGAATTTTGCCTTCAACTTAATGTGTTTGCACAATTTTGACACAAATATCTCCCAAAAGATACTGTTAGCAAAAGTAAAAGTAATCAACAGTTTCTGGAAAAATAGTGGGATGGTGAGCAGCAGAGAAAGAACCTCTCTAAGTTTTGGTATCCGGACTCTGGAATATAGCAACACGAAGAAGAGAGGGAGGAAAGAGGTGGGTCCCATGGACACAGGAAAGACCTGAACTGAGACTTGAAGCCCATGGAGACAGATAATTCAGGAATCCAGAAAAAATAAGAAAACCAGGGGCAGTGGCCCTGCTTGCTGGGAGAAGCAGCAGTGAAGCCATGCAGCCTTCCTGTGTGTCAGCAGAGGCCCTGAAGGCCAGGGAAAACCAGCAAGGGAGCCATGCAGCACACTGTGTGGTAGCAGAGGCCCTACTGCCTGAGGAGAAGCAGTAAGGCAGCCACGTGACAACCCCCACTCCATGCCGCCTGCTGGTGGAGGCCATGCTGGCCAGTGAGGACCAGCAAGGAAGCCCTTCCACCACCTTCACCCCATCTGTAAGCAACCAGATGCAACACAGCTGATATAATCATAACTGAAGTCAAGAGGCAACCTGACATTCGTGTTGATTTACTGTGTAAGATAGGGGCCAGTAGTCTGGGCAACTAGAGGATAACAATAACAATTGTGGATTTTCTACTGCCCGTTTTGTTTTGTTTCATTTTATTCCCTTTAAAAATTTTTTTTTTCAAAAAAAAAAAGTAAAGGTAACCATCATTACATACTTTCAAGTAAGTTATGATTTAAAAAGATCAAATAATCATCATTGTAAGCATTTGGAAAAATGCTCGGGATAGTTTGTATGGTGCAGATTAAATCATATGCTGAGAGTTGTATTACAAACAAATAGACATGTTCTATTCTAGGCATGAGGGATGTCAGGTAGAATAATCAGTCTACTACCGTATTCTGGAATGGAGCACTGTTTCTGTGAGAAGGATGTAGAAAATAATTCCTGAATGTGGAAAATTAAAAAATGAATCCCAATTCTTGATAACTGTACATTACAGACAGAATTGTCTCATTCCTCCCCAAATCCATAGGTTGAAGGAGAGGATAGGGATATCTCTGCATAAGGACATGGGGGTAGAGCTTCTGTGATGGTTCCCTGCCTTAGAAGAATATGGAAGTGTCATCAGAGAGATGGCAGCCACCTGCAAACCCGGAAGGGGACCTCTCCAAGAACACAGCCTGCCAGAACCTTGATCTTGCATTTCCCAGCCTTCAGGACACTGTGAAACAAACATTTGTTGTTTAAGCCTCCCAGTCTATGATTATTGCCACTGCAGCCCAAGATAACTAAGACACTGTGTAACCTGAAACATGCAATTTAATCTCTCTGATCTCCAGTGTTCTGAATTGTACAATGTGGATAAAGTTGATGTGAATGATAATATTTTCAAATAAGCCTACCTATGCAAAACACAGTCAAACAATACTGACCACTAATGCTGAATGAACCCAAATCTGCCATGAGACTTGAAACACTTATGTCTAACCTGCCTAACAGAGACCTAAACTGCTAAACATTTAAATACATTCACATTCTAACAGAACTCTTTGTCATCTGTGGGAATTTAGGAAAACTAGCCCTTTTGAGATAAATGCTATGTTACCAAAAAAGATCTTTAGGGAATTTTTAAAATTCGGTTCAATGTACTTGTTCTGATGACATGGGTGTACCCCTAGATGGGGACATGAAGAAGAGTCAGCTTAGGAATCTGGCTTGCCCTGAAGGGTCTTGCTGGTGTCAGAGACCTAGCAGGTGGGGTTCTGGAAGAGCTGCCAAGTTGTGCCCACCATGGGCTTGCAGGGTTATGTGTGACCTACAGCAAGGTTGGCACTGCTGTCACTTACCTAGCACCATATGACTGATGGCTTTTTCCCAGAGTCAAAATGACTGTGAAAGGTCAACATTTTTAATTAATTCAGGACATTGAGGCAGCCACATTAGTGCAACTAAAGTCACTCACAAAAGAGGACTTCCAGAACTGCTTCAGAAAGTAGCAAGAACGATGGGATGGATAATTGTGTTTTGAGGGGTATTCATAATATGTCTTTTACTATAATGAATTCTTTCCATGTAAGCATCCACCACATATTTTGATCCCCTCTTGTATCAAACAGATGTCAGTTTGAGCTCTGTTCTGGGCCTAAGGAAACTTGCTCCCTACCATTGGGCAGTGTACTGCAAAGATGTTGGCTAAGTAACAGTCGGTCCTGCCCTTCTTCCTTGATTTGGTCGGACACTATTGTCCCTGAGTTTTGGATTTTCCCACCATGAATCCCACCTACCTATCTACCCATATTTATTAAAAACATGACTTCCCATTGATACCTCACTTTGCATCTCACAAGGTTCATTCCAATGTTGTGCCTTTCCATGCTTGTAATTAATTTCTACAGCAAGAAATCTGGCTACTAATTTCATAATACTTTTATTTATTTGATCTGACCCATGGACACCAGCCCTCCATTGTCTGACTACATTTCCTATACAAATGCCCCTCAACCCTCTTCTTCATGACATGCCAGAGGCCAGTTCCTCATCTTACAAATCAGTCACTCCTCACTAAGCTCTGCCACTGCCTTTCAGAATGACTACCTGCCTGCACCCTCACTCCTGCCTGAGACATTTCTATTTGCTTGGACTCTAACCCCCAAACCAGAGCAGGCTCCTATAGTCCACACCATGGACTATATCCCATCGTGAATGGATACTTATTTCTTCTCATGGAAACTCGGTCCTCCACACTCTCTTTGCTTGGGCTCCAACACCCTCCTCTGTCCATTACCTACATTCCTTTCAGGCACCTACTTTGTTCAGCCCCACCTAATGACTCTAGGAACAGGTAGGGACCCAGATTCTTTCACCATCATTATTTTGTTCCTGGCAGAAAACCAGACCTACTTTAAGATTATAATGTAGGCTTTGGCACCTAATGTGTAGTGGGCAGCATTGAACTTCTATCTTTTATTAACGTTCATTTTCCATAAGAAAAAGGATCCTGGCTGGGGATTTAGCTCAGTGGCATAAGTGCCTGCCTGGCAAGCACAAGGTTGTGAGTTTGATCCCCAGTACCACAAAAAAAAAAAAAAGGATCTTTTCTACTTCTACAACTTTGGAATACGGTCTCCTGTTTGCAGAACTAATAGGCCCACCTATTCAGCTGCTGGGTAGAGAGACCAGAAGGAAGTGCATACATTTTTCTAATGTAGAAAATGTATACTATGAGCAGGGGCCCCTCATAAATTTACTTTTCACAACAGTGATAGAAAGTATGTCCTCCAGACATTCCCAAAATGACAAATCTATTCTAGCATTCTAATCTCCATAAGCCTTTAAATCCCTTCCTTGCCATTATCCTGGGGTAAATCCTGCATTTATTTACTGTTGTACATCTTTTTATTTATTCATCTCAACCAACCAATCAACCAACTTACAAAGTAAGCTGTAGGAGTTCTTTCTGTCTGAGCTGCAGTATTAAATACAGAATCTCTCTTTGATGGGCCTATGTGAATAGATTCAGCCCCTCTAACTTTACATTCCTTCTGTCCTTATTCCATCCCCTCAATATTCACTTTATATTTCTCAGATTTCTATCCGGATAAATTAGAAAAAGTACTTTACAGTATAGAGTCCTTTGTTGTGGGCTACACTTTACCCTTTGCCCTTAGGGCCTGCTGAGACTTGAGTCTCCATATAATCTAGAAGCAAGCAGAAGTAGTAGGAGTAAGTGCTAGAGAAAGTCAGCATTGTCGTCTAACAACTATCTCAGAGGAATTTATTAAAATTTATCATCCAGTGTAGGGTTAATCATGTTAAACTGAGGTGGAGAGAGAGGAGACACAAACTTTTCCACTGACAAGACTACATACCCAGAGGCAAGGAATCATCTTATCTGTCTACACAATCCCATCCCAATTTGCAGGAACTCATTCTTTTCCAAGTAATGCCTTCACTTAGGCATCTGAGAAGCTGCAGTTCGAATATGCATTGTAGGTGCCTGCCTAGCCCCCTTGGTTCACTGGACTGGGCTCCAGAGGTTTCGCGGGTTTGAGTGGACTGCGCCTAGTGACCTTCATTCAACAAGGGGAGCCAGACCAGCCTAAGGGGGCGCAGGCTGCGAGGTGAGTTGCAGATCTCCAGTGCAGACCCAGAAGGGTTTGGGACCATCGATCCCGGCGGCTGGGTGCCTCCCCAGCCCCCTTGGCTCACTGGACTGGGCTTAGGAGGTTTAGCGGGTTTGAGTGGACTACTCCCAGCGACCTTCATTCAACCAGGGGAGCCAGGCCTGCCGAAGGGGGAGCGAAGGGGGAGCCAAGCCTGTGCCGCGAGGAGAGTTGCAGCTCCCCAGGGCAAGCCCGGAAAGGTTTGGGACCATCGATCCCAGAGACTGGGTGCCTGCCCAGCCCACTTGGGTCACTGGACTGGGCTTCAGAGGTTCCGTGGGCTTGAGTGGACTGCACCCAGTGACCTTCATTCAACAAGGGGAGCCAGGCCTGCTGAAGGGGGAACCAAAGCGGCGCTGCGCCGCTAGGCGCAGCTCACCAGGGCAGGTCCGGAAAAGTTTGGGACCATTGATCCCGGAGGCTGTGTGCCTGCCCAGCCCCCTTGGGTCATTGGACTAGGCTCCAGAGGTTCGGTGGGCTTGAGTAGACTGCGTCTAGCGACCTTCATTCAACCAGGGGAGCCAGGCCGAATGAAGGGGGAGCCAAACCCAAGCCGCGCCAGGCGAGGAAAAGCTTTGGAAAATTGCTGGAAACACAGGAAAATGACAAAATGAAAGACCAAAATGCAATCTCAAACCTCAGCCCATCCCAAGAAATAGGAGCCATGTACATAGAAGAAAATACTACACATGCACCTGAAATGTATGAAATGATATCAACTGAAATAAAGAAGCAAGTACAAGAAGCTATGAGGGAACTCAAATCAGAAATATTCTCCCAGGTAAAAGAAGAAATGATAAAAGTAGTGAAAGAAATACTGAATGCATCCAACAAAGACACAGCTAAACAATTAGAGGAACAAAGCAAAATGATAGAACCCCTAAATGAACAGTTTAAGAGACAAACAGAATGCATTAAGCAGATTCAAAGAGATATACAGGAAACCAAAAACTCTATTGAAAGCTGCAAAAACTGCCTCAATGAAAGTGAAGATAGAATCTCAGACCTTAAAGATAAGATTGCAGCTAGTGAACAGGAAAGGAAAGATCTTCTAACAATAACAAGAAATCAGAAAATAACAATTCAACAGCTGCAAAATGATGCAAAGAAAAACAATATAAGATTCATAGGGATAAAAGAAAAAGAAGGGGAAAACACAAATGATATCAAGAGGCTATTTACAAAAGAAATAGCTGAGAACTTCCCAAACATGAATACAGAAACTGACATACGGATTAGTGAGGCATATAGAACTCCAAATAGCCATAACCAAAACAAAACTACACCCAGACATATAATAATCACCATCCCAGAAATCCAACATAAGAACAGAATATTAAAAGCTGTTAGAGAGAAAAGACAGGTCACCTATAAAGGAAAACCTATCTGAATCACAGCAGACTTCTCAGCACAAACAATGAAGTCAAGAAGAGCATGGAGTGAAGTTTTTCAGATCCTTAAAGAAAATGACTCCCAACCCAAACTGAAGTACCATGCAAAACTGTCCTTCAAAATGGATGGAGAAATAAGATACTTCCATGACGAAGAACAGCTGAAGAACTTCATGATCACCAAACCAAACCTACAAAGAATACTGAAAGACATACTAGATACATGTAGGAAAAAACCACTAAGCAAGACAGACAATTAAACAGAAGGGAAAGCTAAGATACAACATCAGAAAGATAACATGTCAACAATAAACCAATATATGACAGTTGTAACCATTAATGTAAATGGCCTCAATTCACCAATTAAAAGAAACAGACCAGCAGAATGGATCAAGAAACAACATCCAACCATATGCTGTATACAAGAAACCCATCAATCCAAAAGGAAACTCATAGACTGAAAGTCAAAGGATGGAAAACAATACTCCATGCAACAGGAACTCAAAAAAAAAGCGGGGGTAGCTATTCAGTTTGCAGACCGCGTGAACTTCAAACCAAGAATGGTCCAAAGATATAAAGAAGGTCACTAATACTAGTTAGGGGAAAACTTCAAGAGGAAGATATATATACATATATAATACATATGCACCAAATTTCAGAGCACCCAACTACACAAAGCAAGTATTAACAGAAATGAAAAATCAAATAGACATTAACACAATTATAACAGGGGACTTTAACACAAAATTGACACAACTAGACAGAAACTCAGTAAAGAAATAACAGAACTGAATCATACCTGTGAAAAAATGGATTTGATAGATGTATACAGAGTGTTCCATCCAACAACATCAGGATATACATTCTTCTCAGCAGTACATGGGACATTCTCTAAAATAGGCCATATACTAACCCACAGAACATATTTAAGTAAATAAAAAAGAATTGAAATTATCCCATGCATGTTATTGGATCATAGCACCATGAAACTGGAAATTAATAATAAAAGTAACTGCAAAAATCACACAAACACATAGAAATTGAATAACACACTCTTGACCAATCAGTGGGTCACAGAGGAAATTAAAGAAGAAATTAAACAATATCTACAAGCAAACGAAAATACATATACAACTTACCAGAACTTATCAGAACCGCAATGAAAGCGGTCCTTAGAGGAAAATTTATTGCACTGAGTTCCCACATTAGGAAAACAGAACAAACACAAATAAGCAACCTGATATTACACCTGAAACATGTAGAAAAAGAAGAGCAAGCCAAGCCCAAAGCCAAAAGAAGGGAGGAAATTATAAAGATCAGAGCAGAAATTAATGCAATAGAGACTAAGAAAACAAAGAATCAATGAATCAAAGAGTTGGTTCTATGAAAGAATAAAAATTGACAAGCCCCTAGCCAACCTAATTTAAAAAAAGAAAGAAAAGACTCAAATTCATGCCATACAGAATGAAAAAGGAGAAATCACTACCGACCCTGTGGAAATAAAAAAGATCATCAACAACTATTTCAAAAACCTCTACTCTCATAGGTTCGATAACAGAGAAGAAATGGACAGATTCCTAGAAACATATGAACAACCAAAGCTTGATCAAGAAGATGTAAAACTGCTGACTAACCCAATTTCTATTAATGAAATTGAAAATGTAATCAAGTCCCTACCAACAAGGAAGAGCCCAGGCCCAGACGGATTTACTGCAGAATTCTACAAGAAATACAAAGAAGACTTAATGCCAACACTCCTCAAACTCGTCAATGAAATTGAAAGGGAAGCCATTTTCCCTAAGTCATTCCTGGAAGCAAATATCACTCTAGTACCAAAACCTGAGAAAGACCCAACTAAAAAAGAGAACTACACGCCAATCTCCCTAATGAACATAGATGCAAAAATTCTCAATAAAATATTGGCAAACAGGATGCAGAAAATCATCAAGAAGATTATACACTATGACCAAGTGGGATTCATCCCAGCCATGCAGGGATGGTTCAACATACATAAATCAATAAATGTAATCCACCATATCAATAGAGCCAAGAGCAAGAATCACATGATCATTTCTATAGGTGCAGAAATAGCTTTTGATAAGATCCAACACCCATTCATGATAAGAATCTTACAGAGAATTGGAATAGATGGTCTTTACCTCAATATGATAAAGGCCATCTATGACAAACCAACAGCCAGTGTCATATTAAATGGCCAAAAAATGAAAGCCTTTATCTTAAAATCAGGCACAAGACAAGGATGTCCCTTATCACCACTCCTATTCAACACAGTACTGGAAATACTAGCCAGAGCAATTAGACAAGAGAGAGAAATAAAAGGAGTAAAGATAGGAAAAGAGGAAGTTAAAATTATCATTATTTGCAGATGACATGATACTCTACATAGAAGACCCTCAAACCTCTATTGAAAGTCTCCTAGATATAATAAATAAATTCAGCAAAGCAGCTGGATACAAAGTCAATACTCAAAAATCAATAGCATTCTTATACACTAACAACAAAATCACTGGGAGAGAAATAAGAGTAGCCACACCCTTCACACTAGCATCCAAAAAAATGAAACACTTAGGAATTAATCTAATGAAAGATGTAAAAGAGTTGTACAGGGAAAATTATAATACCCTGAAAAAGAAATTGAAGAGAACCTCAGAAAATGGAAAGACATCCCTTGTTCATGGATAGGAAGAATAAATATTGTGAAAATGGCCAGTCTCCCAAAATTGTTATACAGAGTCAATGCAATCCCAATCAAAATACCACTAGCTTACCTCATAGATCCAGAGAAATCACTCCTAAAATTCATCTGGAACCAGAAGAGACCTAGAATAGCAAAGGCAATTCTAACCAACAAAGGCAAGGCAGGAGGCATCACAATCCCTGACTTGAAGTTATACTACAAAGCTACTGTAATAAAATCAACATGGTATTGGAATAAAAACAGATCTGAAAATCAATGGAATAGATTAGAAGATACATCTACAAACACACTTAACCACCTTATCTTTGATAAAGGGGCCAAACACATTCACTGGAAGAAGGACAGTCTCTTTAATAAATGGTGCTGGAAAAATTGGCTATCCATATGCTGAAAACTAAAACTAGACCCATGCCTATCACTATGTACTAAACTAAAATCCAAATGGATCAAAGTTATAAATATTAAAACAGAAACACTAAATCTGTTGCAAGACAAAGTAGGTAAAAATCTTGAAGACATAGGGGTAGGTAGAGAATTCATGAACAAGAACCAAATTGCACAGGAAATACTTCCCAGAATCAATAACTGGGATCATATCTTATTAAAGAGTTTCTGCATGTCCAAAGAAATATCCAGCAGAGTGAAAAGAAAACCTACAAACTGGGAAAAAATCTTAGTGAACTGTCCCTCAGACAAAGGACTTCCATCTAGAATTTATAAGGAATTTTTAAAAATCAGACCCCCGAAATTCAAATACCCAATCCAAAAATGGGCATCCGAGATGAACACACAGTTCTCAGGTGAAGAAATACAAATGGTAAATAAATACATGAAAAAATGTTCATCATAATTAGTCATTAGAGAAATGCAAATTAAAACCACACTGAGATTCCATCTCACTCCAGAAAGAATGGCCAGGATCAAGAAAATTACCAACAACAAATGCTGGAGAGGCTGTGGGGAAAAAGGAACTCTTCTGCACTGTTGGTGAGAGTGTAGACTGGTGCAACCACTGTGGTGGTCAATCTGGAGATTCCTCAAAAAGCTGCGGTTGGAGGTCCCATCTGGCCCAGCTATTCCACTCTTAGGCATATTCACAGAAGAACTGAAAACATCTTACCACAGTGATATATGTGCACCCATGTTTATAGTGGCACAATTTGTAATAGCCAGATCTTGGAAACAACCTAAGTGCCCATCAACTGAGGAACAGATAAAAAAATGTGGTACTTTTATACAATGGAGTACTACTCAGCTATAAAGAATGATCACATTGAGATATTTATAAATAAATGGATGCATCTTGAATCTATACTCATAAGTGAAATAAATCAAACTCACATATATAAATACTGTATAGTCTTCCTAATGTAAGAAATGGTGAGAGTACAGAAGATTTTATGGAAATCATGGTTCACCATTATACTGCTTTGATATCTTACGTCTTCATTCATTGGTTCGAATGGTTTTATTCTCTTTTGTTTGATCTTAATATATGTGATCATATAAACAGTTACTCTGAAGACAAGACAGTATGGTAGCCAGTGTTGATTTAATATCATCTTGCTCTGAAGTCCTACCATGCTTTTGTTTTTCTATTACCATTGGTTCTATCACGTTGTGTCTTACTAGATTTTAATATGTATGATAATAAAAACAAAATTTTTATGGAAAATGAGATAATATAACAGCCATTGTTTATCTTTGGTTATTTGGTTCAGAATGTCTTGGAATGCTTCCATTCTCTTGAGTTGTTAATTCTACTTTGTTATGTTTGACATTACTGTGTGTAAAGCTAAGCTCAACTATTTCAACGAAACATTATTATAGCTACTGTTAATATCCAATTGTCTTGTTGTGAAGTGCTGTGTTTCTTACATTGTTCTGTTCTGATCTGCGTGCATCTGTCCTCTTTTGTTTTATTATCTTTAAAATAAAAAAAAATTTAAAAAAAAGAATATGCATTGTATGGCCACCTATCGGATGCAATTCTGCATTTGATTTTTAGCAATCTCAATTCTGTAGCTACCTGAGATGAGTCCTTTCCAGTGCAACACAATGGTTCTTAAGCTGACAATGTTAATTCCTGAGCTCTTCTTTTTCTGTCAGTACTCTGTCCAGTGACACTGGAAGCAATCAGTCGACATCATTACATCAGTAACGTTTCAAAAATTGTTTGAAAGTATCATGTGCCTACCTGCCCAGATCCTTCCTTCTTATAAGTGGTTGAATAGGAGTAGCGAGTGGAGATAGATATACGGCTTGTATTTACTGCCAGACCATACTATGGACTATCACAGCATTCTTTCCAGTAATAGAATCATTAGAATCTTTAAGCACATTATAAAGGCAATCCCACAAACTTCAGAACCAATTCAGAAAACTGATCTTTAAAGTGGAGCCCAATGAAGCCCTCTTGGTACCAAAAATCTGTGTTAGCATGGGGTCTCCAAAGAAACAGAAATAATAGGATCTGCATCTTTATGAATCAGTGTCTATAAAGCTATAGGTAGAAACATAAATTTTAAGAGATTGGTTGGTTGATTGGTTTACTTTAAGAAATGGAGAAAGAAAGAAAGAAAGAAAGAAAGAAAGAAAGTAAGTGGACGCATCCAATTGTGGAAACTAAGAAGTCCAAGATCTTCAGTGAGCAAGCTAGAAATTCAAAACAGTGGATAGCATAATTCTAGTTCAAACCTGAGTCCCAAGGCAGGAGATTGATGTGTCAGCTCAAAGACAAGTCACTCATCCTTAGAGTTCATGTGATATTTTATTATTATAACTACCTAATCATTTTAAATGTACTTTCAAAATGAAGGGGAAAAAGGTTGTGTGGAAGTAGAAGGGGATTTATGTTTCCTATGCACTTCTTGTGTGCTAGCTGTTTTCATTCTTAGAAGAACCCTGTTAGTATCAATTATTATCTAAGTTTCAAGTAAGGAAATATAACTCCACAGCACTCTCCAGGTCTACTGGGTAAGGGGTGCCAAATAAAAAATACGATAGAAAACTAAATTTGAAAACTGCAAATACATTTTTTCATGTAAGTATACAGATACTGCACAGGACACACATACTAACAACAAATTTTTTTTTATCTAAAATTCAAATTTAACTGACAATCCTGCATTTTTATCAGCTAATTCAGGCAACCTTAACCTGAACAAAACTCCTGCACCACTTGTGCTGGCCCTCTCTCTCCCAAAGTTCTACAGACAGACTCTCACTGCCAGGGACATGATGACCCAACCCTTGATCACTTGCCTGCTAAAATCACATGTTATAGCATCCATACCCAATCATTGCACTGTACCCACCTGCAGGATTCCCACAAGGTTTGAACTCTTCCACACACACCACAGGGCCACGATGTTGGTGCAGGCTGGTGCTCTGAGCTACAGTCACATCCTCTAAAGACCAAGCCCTTCACATGTAGCGTAGAGCCTGTCTGTCCCTCAATGTACCTGGAACCTGTACCACCCTTGGGACCACACTCTCTACTGGATATTCCACCAGCGTACAAACCATCTCATATTCCATATAATACAAAAATGTGTGGGAAGGCACAAATGTGGGTGAATAGCTAACAACAACAACAACAAAAAAAAGCAAACAAACAAACAAACAAAAAAAAACCAGGCCATGGATGTAGCTCAGCGGCACGGTACCTGCCTGGCAAGCATGAGGCCCTGAGTTCAATTCCCAGTACAAAAACAAAAAACAAAAACCCAGCACATCACAGCAGTAGAAAGAGCTCATAAGCAGGGAGTAGATAAGATTTGTATTCAACAGTTTTTCAAAATGGATAAGAATGTAAGTATCACATTTTATCAAAGCAGTGAATTCCTCAAGCCTAACTCACTGAATACCAGAGTTAGAACCAAAATCAACAAAATCGAACAGGAATAACATAAACGGTTATACTTAGATTGAGAATGAAGTAGAATTGTGCCAACATAAGGTAGTGCTGGCCAGCAGTTCAGATAAAAACCTCAGTGTTTTGGTTCAAGCCCAAGCTCAAGGATAGGCCTTGTCAGGCACCAGGGGGGGAAAAAATGAGACTGATTTCACCCCTAAACTGATACAAACTAAATCTCTGTCTCAAAATGGATAAAATATTAAATCTACTAAACTGTGCAGATTAAGAAGATAACATATGTTGAAGCTGTCTGAACAACACCCAGAACATGGGAAACATTCAGTTAACACAGTTTAACCGGGTATGTGCCACGTCACCAGTGCCTGGCACATACCTGGCCATCAGTACATTTAGGAGGAAACTTCATAGCATTTGACAATGGTAGATAATCTATCAAAACATTAATTTCTGCTTGGTTATCTTTACTTTAGAAGGCCAAAAGAAATGAAAAGACATGAAGATTAGTATGCTAATATCTGAATCTTTTAATGTCATTTACATGGCAGGGCCCAAAGCAGAAGTTGCCAATCACCTCAAAACCCAAAGTGTCCTCACAAAACTACCTGCCCTTCGATAGAGAAATTGGATCAGTGCCAGAATGGGGAGCAGGTTTGAAGGGGCTCCTGAGAAGTAGGGAATGGGGGCTTGTGGCAGACACCACTGCTACATTTCCACACAGACCCTCTTAAGAGGTGACAGGCCCTCTAGAAGAAGCTAACAGAAGGAGACAGCAAGCGACCTCCAAGAGGCCTTGCCTCAGGGGTTATGGTCCAGCTGACTCCTGAGCTGTGGTGTTTCCTGCCTTCCAGGCACTGAGTCCACTCAGGCAGCAAGCACAGCCACATAGCCAGTGTGGACCTGAGTCCAGCGCTCTCCTTGGATACACGGACTGTGAGAGACCACTAAGATTCTTGTGCAACCAAAGAGCAGGGACCAAGAGGGCAAACTTGATGATGGAGACTGAACTTACTGGAGGACACATAAGTGAAGACCTCTAACAGATAGACAAGGTAAAAGAATAAATATGACATTTACTCCCATCCCTATATTAGGAAGCATAATTGATACTATGATGAAGAACGAACTTCCAATGCACCATTTCTTTCATTTGCAAAACAGAAAAAATATTTAATTCACAAACATTTGGGGAAGATTTAATAAAGGTAATGTACAAAAGCCCAAACATAGTTCTTGGGGTAGCATGGATATGTTTTATACAAATATGAATTCTGTGGACTAAAAATAGTCCAATTAAGATATAAAACCTTATTATATGAAAAAAAAAATAAATATAAAATATAAATCCCACTCTGTCTTGTGGAAAAGCATCTTCAATGGGTATCATTTACTAATCAACAACAGTTCCAATTTGAGTGACAAATGATGACCCATTTACCAAGAAAAACTGGGACTATGGAGGGGCATAGCAGTACTGTAAAAGTGGTGGTGGTGGGGAAAAAAACAAGTTGATTATGTACACATATCCATTCCCTAGGATGACAGTAAATTTCAGTCATGAAAAGTGGTGGGTAAGTGATGTGTCCAAGTCAGACACACTAGGCGGTGGATGCTGTAGAACGTGTGAGTGAAGTCACCCAGCAGGCACTGATTGTGATGGGTTGGATCTCAAAAAAGAAAGGTGGCCAGGCATGCACGGATTTGAGAGTGGTATATAAACAACATACAACCTAAAGCACAGACTACACTCACCCAGGGTGGAGAATGGAGTGGGAAGCATGGAGAAGCTCCATGTATAATGGTCCAACACCATCATAAGGAACCATGGGAGAGAGAGGGCCAGTGCAAGCAGTAAGAGTTCAGTTCAGGTTAGGGCTGCCTGAATTCTCAAAGGAATCCTGAGAGAAATATTGCAAGAGATGGACAGGAAACAAGGAGGGAATCTTGTCACTGCTGCTGAGCTTCAAAACAGGTTTAATGCCGAAGGTGCCATTCATGTCAGGTCACAGAAAAGTCAACAGAGCCCTGAAATATTCACACAGACAACAGTGAGTCCAGCAAGCACAGCTCCGTGGATGTCTGCTTGAAAGCAGGAGAGACTTGCACCAGACGCTGCGCTTCTCTAGCTCTGAGCACTTTTGTGTGTTCCCAGAGACTGATTAGAAAGGAGGCCTTTGGATGGGGTGGGGGAGGGAGGAAGAGAGAGAGAGAGGATGAAAGAGAGAGATCAGATTAGTAATGAAAATAGGAGATGAATTAGAAAATCTTGGAAAAATCAAATAGATCAGTCATATTTCAAAGAAAGGGGAAAACTAAATAAAGGAGGGGAGGGCAGAAATATATAAGGGTGTGCATTCTTTTAAGTAAATGAGTGACACTAACCAACAGTACTGTGGGAATCGGACCCTGTGGGTTTAAGAGTCTCAGCATGGTGCATTTTTTGCTCCCCACTATGTGGCATTATGAACAAATCCTCAAGCTGCTGGGGATATAGCTCAGCAGCACAAGGGCCTTCCTGGCAAGCACAGAGTTCTGAGTTTGATTCCTGGTACAAAAAGAAAAGAAATCCTCAAGCTATAAAGTTAAACCATCACTGGTGCAGAGGATTAAAGGATCTCGGTTTCTCTAAATAGGAGAATATGATTTCCATGCAAAAGGACTACCTTAAACAAGTCCCTAAAAGACCTCTGGGGTGCCGATTCTGATGCTGACTTGAGTAGTAAATCGCGGCGTTATGCGCTGACGTTGTCCTGTTAGTTGCCTCTCACACTGCTGCCTGAGGAGAAACCTCAGGACCAGGACAGGGCAGGGAGGTTAGCATAAGGTTGATCTGGATGACCTTGGGTTGGGCACACTCAGACTAAGGGACAGCACCCTCTCCAACCCACTTTATGACAAACCTACAAATAGAGACCGCTTAGAAGGTGGCAGCTTAAAAAAGTGACAACACGGGGACAGGAGGGCTGAGACTAGAACCTACCACAGAGGAACAAACACGTAAATGAACCGGGGCTGGGGAACCAAAACCAAGCAGACAATAAGATGCTATGCTTAAATAATTGACAAATTTGGTCTCATTCCTATATTTCTAGCAGGAGGAACTAGAGAGGATAACATACACTGAGGAGTCACTTTACCTTACCTACTTTGATGCAAAAAAACAACTTTCTAATTATCTAATCCTTCCAAAATGGAACAAAATGCATCTCAAAGTCATAGATTCTGCAGCATAGAAAGCACTTATACCAGAGGTGGGGTAAACATTACTTCTCCTCAAGATGCTTCATTCCCTGGGCCTCATCTCTCCATCTGGGACACTTCAGAAACCTTCTTCTCTTCCCCTTCCCCATGGCTCCCCTGCAGAAGAGGAGAGCAGACCTGCGTGGGGGGCCGGGAGGAAGAACTAGGCTAGGCCTGCAACACAGCTCCTGCTCCCCTCTCCCTGGCCCAAAAGGGAGTCCCATCTGCCCTCTGCACCTCGGGGATACCACAGCCCCCAACAGGTGCTGTGACTAAGGGTGGGGCTGCTGATTCAGGAAAAGAATTCCAGGCCAGCTTTGTTCATTGAACCCACGCCACAGACTCCTATCAGCTGCATCAGATAATATTTCAATCTCCAGCTGTCTATTTCTCAGTTCCAAACTCCAGGGAAAAGGTGTTGCAGTGTTGCCCTCTAAGACTTCCAGAATATTTGTGAGCAATGTGGTCCCAGAAAAATAAAATCACTATCTATAGATTTCTGTAACTGGCTTTTCTGATACTTCTAGGACTTTCTATTGATGCCCTGTTGACATTTCAAAGTCACTGGTTCCAAAATTAAATTTTTATTTCCCCCAAGCCAGCTTATTGTCTCTATGGCTACACATTAGAAGTATCACTGTCCCCACATTCACTGAGACTTCACAGGTTAAAATCCCTTCAGGGGAGAGAAGTTGGAATTGCCTCTGTCTGATTTGAAATCAGCAACCCTGGAGGGGTAGTTGAAAGCCTGGCTGAGGTTGTCATGACTTAGTAGGGGCCACAGAGAGAGGGCCAGTGTCAACATCTGAGGACAGCGGGAGGCTTGGCAGTGGGGAAAATGGGCAAGAAACCCATCACAAGGAAGAGACATAATTCCCAGGGAAATAAACCAGAAAAACAATCAAGGCTAGAAAGGAACTTTCTGTGAAAGAAGAGCAGGGGGCACAGCAATGAGCATGTAAGAGTTGTAAATTGAAAGCAGACTACAACTCTATCCCGGTCCTCAAGACGTAGATAGTCCAAGGAAAAAGCTAAAAACAGACAGTGAGAACACACACTCAGAAGTGTCACAACTCCAGGAACACACGCGAAGGGCATCTAAGCAAGATGGACGGAGAAAACAGAGGAACGCAGGCAGCCCTGCTGGAAGAGATGACGTCCAAGCTGGGCCTAAGCAGGAGTAAGCCAGGCAAAGAAGAAGACGAGAGACTCTGCAGAGAGGACAGGATGGCCAGAGGCATGCGGGGAGCCAGGGGAGGGGGCTTACACTGGGTGACAGGGAGTAACTCACCGAGCAGAGAGCCAAGGGCACCGGTGAGCAAATGATGAGAACAGAGCTGCAAGTGAGGAAGGAGCCGAAACATGAAAGGTCCTATGCAGAGCGTTAAAGCCAAAGGGATGTCCAGGAGAAATGTCAGCCTGAGCAGGGACAGGAACACATGAGATGCAGAAGAAAAGCTCTTGTAGATACATGAAAAATGAGATCTCAGAGTCAAAGGTAGATTCTATTAGACCAATTAAATTCTCCATAATACCGTTGCTCATGAGTACCAGAGAGAATAGAAAGGAAAAAGAGAGGGAGATTACCAGCCAGAAAGAAAATGCAATGGGAGGTAAAAGGGAGAAGTCAACTGTAATTTCCAAATTCTGTTGGAGTCAGCTGAGTAGATGAGGGAGCTTTTCACCTAGAGACAGGATGCAGGAGAAAGAGAGGGCAGGATACAGGAAGCAGAAGAAAGAGAAAGCTGGCGAAGGAAATGATGGGTTCTGTTTTGGAAGTGATGAACTGGCTCCCAACTTGGGACACCCAGGTAGAGACAGTGGAAAGTCACTTCTGAGTGACTCCACAGGCAGGCAGAAGGCAGTGTCAAGAAATTGGACAACATTTACATATTAAGGGGAAAATAGGATACTAACTCTAGAGAAAAGCAGGGTTAAGAATTTGTTCTAAGGAAAGGAGTTGAACTCATTTATAGATATGAAGGAATAAATTATTAGAAAGACAAAAATTGAAGATGGCAGGCCCAGGGAAGGCGCAGGGAGGAGCAGGGCTGGTAGCTCTCTCCTATGTCATGTTCACTTTCAGAGGAGGGTTTTCTCCTGACATAAAAAATGGACTCTTGAGTTAATGGATAAATTTCTTCAGTGCAGATCACAGGTCACCTGGAACAGATGGTAAACTGCTAAAATGAATTAGACTCCCCCAACTACTTAAATGGAACACTGTATGGAAAGGAAAGAAAATCACTTGGCAGGGCAGGAAGTATGAGGCAGGAACCAGCGTGTGTGTGTGTGTGTGGGGGGGGTGAGTCATGCATTCAGATCTATAGCTACGCTGGCTCTGCTCCTGGCTCCACTCTTCCAGAGGCCCACGCACTCACTGACATTCTCAGTGCTGCCTCGCTTGCCCGCCCTCCACTCCACGCACTGGGGGCCCGCAAGGCTGGTGATGCTGCTTCCCACTCAAGTCCTTTCCTTTCCATTCCCACGGGTGCTATCCCAGGGCTCACTCTTAGAGAAGTCTCCTTCTGCTTCCAGACATCACCCAACCCCTCAACCCACTAATGGCAAAGGAGGAGAAGGAAAAAGGATGAAGGGAAAACAGCATAGCTTTCAGTGTCTGTCATCCTGTTCCTGACCTAGGATGCTTCCTGCAAGGACATTCAAGGTCTCACAACACAACTTTCCAAATTCATGTCTCGTTATTCCCGATACAAATTCTCTAGTCCAGCCAAATACACCTACTCTACTGTCCCTCTCTCATTTTTCTGGCTTTGTTTTTCTTTAAGTCTTTCAGCAAACACCCTTCGTGGAGAAGCCTTCCCTGACAGTAGAGACATAAACAGTAGTGTCTCTGGCAGTGGTGACCCAGTAATTCTTCATTCTTTACCCTGATTTATTTTCTTAGTAGCACTTAATTCTTTATGGCTTGGTGTTGTGTTTGACTACCTGACTCTTCACATCACAATGGAAATCTGTGAGACAAAAGCTGTTATTTGCCTTTTTTTTTTTTTAAGTAGGGCTGGCACTGGGCAGGACCTGACTTCTCTGATGGAGAAGTAGTGACAGTGTCCCAGCCCCAGCGTCTTTATTTATGCAAAGTGAAAAAAAAAAAAAAGGAAAAAGCACATGATGGGATCCATAGTATGTGTCTCAGCATTTGCTGAGAACTCTGAAAGCAAAATGTTCTCAAAGCCACCCATGCTATAGATGCCAAGGTGTTATTTGTCTTACCTGCTGCTATTTCCCAGTACCTGAAAAAATAGCCTTGTGTGTTGTAGGAATCCAGTAGATTAAATTAATTATTCAATCCATTTTATTTAAATTAATTTAATTAGTCAATTGATTGATGTAATTTATAGGGAGCCATTGAAGCTGGAGATTGATCACATGTGTGGGGCTAAAGCAAGACCAGCCCTGAAAACACAAAGAGCCCAAAACAAGCCACTTAAACAAGCCATTCCAGCTCCACTAAGGTAAGGGGCCCAGGCCAGCCAGGTGAACAAGTTGCTAGGCAGCAGAGTTGAAACTGACATTCTTCTTCAGAGTGTATGGGGTATAAAAATAAATGTGCTACAGTGGTTGAGTAGTTCCTTCTCTCCCATCAGGAGGGTAAGGGCTCCACCGACCCCAGCTTTGTCTCTTCTTTATTTTCTCATCCTCTCACTGTTCTTCCCATTCAGGAACATATAAAGCAGCAGCTGGTCGCTATAGTAATTAACTAATTAAACAAATGAAATCTTGATTGAGTGCCGCTTGTGATACAGTTTAGGTACCAGAGGTAAAAAGTAATTAAAAAAATATGTAATGCCTGACACCAAAGAGCATTTAATTAGTATGGAGAAACAGACAAAAACCAAGAATGCTTTACAGAATTAATAACTAGTGCTGGGTGTGGTGGCACATGCTAGTAATCCCATCACTCATGAGGCTGAGGCAAGTGGGTAGCGTTGAATTAGAGGCCAGCCTAGGCTACAAAGTGAGTTCAAGACCAGCCTGAACTACATAGTGAGACTCTGTCTCAAAAAAACAAAATGAAAAACTATTTACTATACTGACAGGTACTATAAAGGAAAAGAACCAGATCTTATTAGCAGGGGTTGATTTTAGAGTTGGTGGTCAAGAGAAGCCTCTCTGGCAGGTGTCATGCAAGCTGAGATGTGAATAAAAAAGCCAAGTTGAGCTCACCGTGGGGTGGAGAAGCAATGCAGGCAGGCAGGAGGGCAAACACGAAGTCCTCTCTAGGTCTTTTGGAAGCTGTTCCTGACATGTTCCTTGCTGAGGTGCCGTGTCCCATCTGAGATTCACAGACAGCAAAGCAGGATTTGTCCTCCATGCCCTCTCACCACCCTCATTCTCCAAAAGGAATTGCAAGGACAGAGTCTTTGCTAGGATTCTCAAGGTCTTTATACTGAGGTCGGGGTGAGCGAGGTGCCTCGTTGGAAATAAGCTGAGAGACAGCAAAGTTGAGTTGAGAAGCCAGACTTCCTGACTTCCCTCCCAAGGGTTTTCCACTAGTCAGCCTTCTACATTCAACATGGTAACAAATGGCAATTTCTGCTGAGAAACTTCTTATGCCAAGCATTGTTCTAAGTGCTCTGTAAACATTCGTTTAAGCTGAGTAAGTGCAAACACAGAAGATGTCATCTCCAATCTCACGGTCACCATCTTCACAATCATCCTTACTTTACAACTGATACAACTTAGACACAAAAAGATGAAGCAGCATGCCCAGGGGCACAGAGTTTGTGGCAGTATCAGCCACCTAGTCTCCAGGGCACACCCCTGCCATCTGGCTGCCTCTTTCAGTGAGGTAGATTTTCATCTTACATCTGCTCTATCAGTTTTGCAAACTTGACTCCTGTTAACATTAAGAGGGCTTCTACCATGTAAAAGTCATGGAAACTTTATACTAAAAGCATTGGTAAACTCCTAAACTTAGCATTATTGATTAAGGATGGAGTGATGAAAATTAGATCTAGGGTTAGAACAGCATCTACAAAAGATAAATTGTTCTGCAAGCAATTTTGTTTGAGATGCTCCATTTCATCTGTCTTTCATCCTCATCACAGGTCAAATCAACACACAGTTCCTTGATAGAGCATTGCAGTTCTGGAACCTTCCCTGAGCTGAAGTTCATACAGGACACAGCTCTGAAACCTGGAACCTTTCTGCTTTGGTGAATAAGGTCAGACTGACCCCTGAGGTTATCAAAACATGGATTTGAGAAGCCACTGAGAACACTCTTTTGTTTTACAATTCCAAGTAATTTGATCAAACAAGCCTGAACCATCTGGTTCTTTTACAAGACAATATAATTTTAGTAGGAACCATGTTTTGTTTTGTTTTGTTTAACTCCCTCAAGTGAGAAGACAAGTCAACAGCATTGTAAAATCTGAAGGTTATTTCACAACTGCTTGCAAGGTCATATGCTTTATATCCTTTACAAATGAAGTCACAGTCGCTCAAAATGAAAGACTAAACTTATAAGGCAACACTTATAAACTTATTAAGCTAATGAAAACATTTTACATTTTAAGACGATTGCATTACTTCACCACTTTATTTAGACTTTCCAAATTCATCAACACAAGGCTTTTTTTGTATGCTGTGTGCCAAATGACACAGAAGGAAAGAAAAACAACTTGCATTTTCACAGAACATGGTCTTTGCGAATCCTTCTGCTGGCTCTGAGCTCAGCTAATGGCCCACGAGCCCAGGCATCTGCTGTGTAAGTGGCACTGCCCAGTGGGTAGATGATACTAAAGAAAACGGCTGCAGAACAGAACCTGACTGGTTCTAGAAGCTGTTCAACAAGCCTACAGGCTTCTCTGTATTTTCCAAGGCACTTAGAATTGCATTTCCAAGTTGCTGTTTTCAATTATTCCTTCAAAACATTAGGCAGTCAACATGTACAAATCTGAATGGATTTTTTAAACTAATGCTTCCAAGAATTACAAAGTTCAGACCCAGTTCACATTATATTTTTATCTTTGTACCTTTTTTCTTAAGTCCTTAAGAATTAGTAAACCAGACAAGTCCAATCAATTATATTTTAAAAATATGATTTTGAAAACTAATTTTGCATCTCTATTTATTAATAAGCTTAGCAAACCCAATTATTCAAGATGTTAGCATTAGAACAATTAATTTCCAGTTTCACACAATTATATAAACTTACTCTATTGTTATCTGTGCATTTTGAAAGGACATGCAGCACATAATTTACTTGCTAACGAACATTCGGAGGATATTGCTAAATAATATACTTTATTGTCACATCAAGATTAAGCCACTGAAAAAAGAAAAATGTTATCCTTGTGCTTGTTAAGGGGAGTATAACTAAAAACTGTGTAGTAGTTCTTAATTATTACTTTGTGTCTTACCAATAAAATAGAGCTCTAATTTCACCAGTAGGCTAATCCATTGATGGATTTATAACGCATTATTGGGAGGTGGTAGAAATTTAGAAGGTGGGGCCTAGTTGAAGGGAACAGGTCATAGGGAAATGCCCTTGGAAAATGCATCTTGTCTCTCAGCCCTTTTTCTAGGGCTCTTTGCTTCTCTCTCAGCTTCCTGGCTACCAAGAGGAGAGCACCTTTCCTCTGTCATGTCCTTCCACTACAATGTTTCGGTCTTGCTACAAACTTCAGAGCAATGGAGACAGTTAACCATGAACTGAACCTTCTAAAATCTGTAAGTCAAAATAAACCTTTCCTCCTTTAAGTGGATCTTGTTAGGAATTTTGTTACAGCACTGAAAACTGTCTAACATACCACCTATGCCAGGGTAGGTGGTACAGAAGAGGTCCAGGGCAGACCAGCAGATTGAGTGTGGAAAGGAAGCTACACACCCAAAGAAGCAGCCTGGTACAGAGTTTTGGAGTCCAAGAAGGGTAAGGAGTTGTCCCCAAGGAGGAGTAGCCCAGAGTGGAATTTCAGAGCCCAGAGAAGGCAAAGGAAGGCAAATTGAGGAACTGTAGCTTATAGGAGGGCCTTGGAGCCTGAAGCAGTGGAGTTCAAGAAGAAGACATCTGCCAACTCACATACTGTGCCCCTGAGGACACAATAATAGAAAAGATGCTTTAATAAAAATGCTTTAATAAAAATGCATAACATGAATAATCTACTAAAGAAGAAACATAAAACAAGCTGGAATTGAGGACAGTCTACAATAAAACTTGCCTAATCTTCATGCCAAGGTCAGGAGAAGTAAAGACTGAGGAACTGTTCCAGACAGAAGAAGACCAAGGAGTCATGACAACAATTTGGTCTTGCTATAACACTGAGACAACTAAAGAAACCTGAATTGCATACGAGAAAGCCCCTGTTTACACCAGTACTATACAGGTAGGAAAGACAACACATTGGCAAATTATTCTCAGATTTTTCATGAAAAAATTAGTTGTATCATATTTGCAAAATTTCTGAAGTCTGAGGCTGTTAAATTTTTTTATTGTGCTGGATAAAACGAAATTTACTGTTTAAAACAAACAGTACATTATGCAGTAGAATTTATAAACACACATAAACAAAGTGTATGTCAGTAATATAAAAAAACAAAGAAGGGGAGAATAGAATCATACTGTTTTTAGGTTCTTACATTATATGTAAAGTAGCATAATATCATTTTAAGGTAATCCATGATATTTTAAAAATATATAATGTAAACACTGGAATAGTTACTAATGAAATAAAAAAACAGCCAAACTTTTATGTCAAAAAGCATGAATGTTCACAGAAAAAACTGCATAACTGTAAGAAAAAGTGTGATACAGCTCAGAAAAATAACTAACAACTAAAAGGAGAAATAATTAGGGCAAAAGCAATGACTTTATTACCTAGAACTTTAAATTTTCTGTTATCAAAAGACTCCACAGACAAAAAACTAAAGCCCCAAGTATGGGTAAAAAAAAATCCAGATATAGTCCAGACAAAGGACTAATATTGCCTTTTCCTGTATACAAAGAGCTATTACAGACCAGTATAAAAATTGTAGGAATTAAAATCGGAAAACAGTCAAGACAGGAGCAGGTAATTTTTAAGGTAGGAAATAATGAGCAAAACATACTTATCCTAACTTCAACTAACACATACATGTGTTATATGCACAGGATTATATGCACAGGATGAAGTAGGGGATCCATAGTGACTGACCAGAGACAAATGGCTGTGCTGAGTATCTCCAACCCTGGAACAGGGAGAAAGGTAAAATGTGATACTGGAGGATAAATGAAAAAATAATCCAGCAGGATTAAAATCCAGCATCTAGTCCCAGGAGGTGAGGGCATGCAAGGTGAGTTCCAGCTTGCCTTCCAGGAGAGCTTTGGACCATGGCTCCCAGGGGTTAGGACCCCCCCCCACAGCTTTCTAAACCACTGGAGCTGGCACAGAAGGTCGACTGGCCACACCCAGCAACTTCCATTCAGTCCCAGGGGCCAAGGGCACATGAGGTGATTTCCACCACTCCAGTGGGGGAAGCTTTGGAACATCAATCAAAGCCCAGAAATATAAGAAAATGACAAAACAAAAGACCAAAATGTAATCTCAAACCTCCAGCCCATCCCAAGCAAGCCTACGAACCATGTACCTGGAAGACAATATAAGCCATACACCTAAAATGCCTGAAATGATAACAACTGAAATAAAGAAACAACTCTGGGAAACTATAAAAAAACTCAAATCAGAAATAATCTCCCAGGTAAAAGAAGAAATGATAAATGTAATGAAAGAAATGTTGAACACATCTAAAGAAGACATAGTTTAAAAATTAGAGGAACAATGCAAAAAGATGGAAACACTGAATGAACAATATAAGAAACAAACAGAATGCATGAAGCAGATTCAAAGAGATATATAGGAAATCAAAAATTCCATTGAAAGTTGGCAAAATTGCCTCAACGAAAGTGAAGATAGAATTTCAGACCTTAAAGACAAGATTGCAGCTAGTGAACAGGAAAGGAAAGATCTTTTAAAAGTAACAAGGAATAAGGAAGTAACAGTTCAACAGCTGCAAGATGATGCAAAGAAAAACAACATGACATTGATAGGGATAAATGAAAAAGAAGGGAACAACACAACTGGTATCAAGAGGCTATTTTCAGAAGTAATAGCTGAAAATTTCCCAAACATGAGAATGGAAACTGACATACATATCAGTGAAGCATACAGAACTCCAAATAGCCATAACCAAAACAAAACTACACCCAGACATATAATAATCACCCAGAAATCCAACATAAGAACAGAATATTAAAAGCTGTTAGAAAAGACAGATCACCTATAAAGGAAAACCTATCAGAATCACAGCAGACTTCTCAACACAAACAATGAAGTCAAGAAGAGCATGGAGTGAAGTATTTCAGATCCTAAAGGAAAATAACTTCCAACCCAGACTGACTTACCACGCAAAACTGTCCTTCAGAGTGGATGGAGAAATAAGACACTTCCATGACAAAGAACAGCTGAAGAACTTCATGATCACCAAACCAACCCTACAAAGAATACTGAAAGACATTCTAGATAGACATAGGAAAAAAACACTAAGCAAGGCAGACAATTAAACAGAGTGGAAAGGTAAAGAAGTAACATCAGAAAGATAATATGTCAAAAATAAACCAATATATAACAGTATAACCATTAATGTAAATGTCCTCAATTCACCAATTAAAAGAAACACACTGGCAGAATGGATCCAGAAACAACATACAACCATATGCTGTGTACAAGAAACCCATCTAATCCAAAAGGAAACTCATAGACTGAAATTCAAAGGATGGAAAACAATTCTTCATGCAACAGGAACCTCCAAAAAAAGCAGGGGTAGCTATTCTGTTTGCAGTCAATCTGAACTTCAAACCAAGAATGATCCAAAGAGATAAAGAAGGTCACTACCTACTAGTTAGGAGAAAACTTCAAGAGAAAGAGATAACACTCTTAAATATATATTCACCAAACTCAGGATCACACAGCTATACAAAAAAAAGTATTAACAGAAATGAAAAATCAAATCAGCAATAACACAATTATAACAAGAGACCTTAACATGCCATTGACATAAAGGGACAGATAAACCAGACAGAAAATCAGCAAAGAAATAACAGAACAGAATCACACCTGTGAACAAATGGACTTGATAGATGCATACAGAATGTTCTACTTAACAACATCAGAATATACATTCTTCTCAGCAGTACATGGGACACTCTAAAATAGACCATATAATAGCCCACAGAACATACTTAAGTAAATGCAAAAGAATTGAAATTATCCCATGCATGCTATTGGATCATAGCACCATGAAACTAGAAATTAATGACAAAAGAAACTGAAAAACCCCCACAAATACATGGAAATTGAATAATACACTCTTGAGCAATCAGTGGGTCACAGAGGAAATTAAAGAAGAAATTAAACAATATCTACAAGCAAATGAAAATACAAACACAACTTACTGGAATCTGTGGGATGCAATGAAAGCAGTCCTCAGAGGAAAATTTATTGCAGTGCATTCCCACATCAGAAAAACAGAACAAACACAAATAATAAACAACCTGATGCTACACCTCAAACATCTAGAAAAAGAAGAGCAAGTCAAGCCCAAAGCCAAAAGAAGAGGAAATTATAAAGAGCAGAGCAGAAATCAATACAATAGAGATTAAGAAAACAATACAAAGAATCAATGAATCAAAGAGTCAGTTCTTTGAAAGAATAAATAAAATTGATAAGCCCCTAGTCAACCTTATTTAAAAAAAAGGAAAGAAAAAACCCAAATTCATATAATAAGGAATGAAAAGGATGAAATCACTACAGACTCTATGGAAATACTGAAGATTGTCAACACCTATTTCAAAAACCTCTACTCTCATAGGTTCAATAACACAGAAGAAATGGACAGATTGCTAGAAACATATGAAATACCAAAGTTGGGTCAAGAAGATATAAAATTGTTGAATAATCCAATTTCTATTAATAATGAAATTGAAAATGTAATTAAATCCTTATCAACAAAGAAGAGCCCAGGCCCAGACCAATTCACTACAAAATTCTACAAGAAATTCAAAGAAGACTTAATGCCAACACTCATCAAATTCTTCAATGAAATTGAAAGGGAAGCAATTCTTCCTAACTCATTCCTGAAAATAAATATTACTCTAGTAGCAAAACCTGAGAAAAGACTCAACTAAAACAGAGAACTACAGACCAATCTCCCTAATGAACATAGATGCAAAAGTTCTCAATAAAATATTGACAAACAGAATGCAACAAATCATCAAGAAGATTATACACCACAAGTAAGCGGGATTCACCCCAGGAATGCAGGGATAGTTCAACATACATAAATCAATAAATGTAATCTACCATATCAATAGAGCCAAAAATAAGAACCACATGATCACTTCTATACATGCAGAAAAAGCTTTTGATAAGGTTCAACACTTATTCATGATAAGAACCTTACAGATAATTGGAATAGATGGTCTTTATCTCAATATAATAAAGGCCATCTATGACAAACCAACAGCCCATGTCATCATATTAAATGGCCAAAAACTGAAAGCCTTTACCCTAAAATCAGGAACAAGACAAGGATGTCCATTATCACCACTCCTATTCAACATAGTGCTGGAAATACTAGCCAGAGCAGTTAGACAAGAGAAAAAAACAAAAGGAGTAAGGATAGGAAAAGAGGAAGTTAAATTATCATTATTTGCAGATGACATGATACTCTACACAGAAGACCCCCAAAACTCCATTGAAAGACTCCTAGGTATAACAAATTAATTCAGTAATGTAGCTGGATACAAAGTCAACACTCAAAAATCAATAGCAGTCCTATACACTAACAACAAAATCACCAAGAGAGAAATAAGAGAAGCCACATCCTTCACAATAGCATCCAAAAACACGAAATACTTAGGAATTAATCTAACAAAAGAAGTAAAAGATCTATTCAGGGAAAATTATAATACCCTGAAAAAGAAATCAAAGAGGACCTCAGAAAATGGAAAGACATCCCTTGTTCATGGATAGGAAGAATAAATATTGTGAAAATGGCCAGTCTCCCAAAATTGTTATACAGATTCAATGCAATCCTAATCAAAATACCACTAGCTTACCTCATAGATCCAGAGAAATCACTCCTAAAATTCATCTGGAACCAGAAGAGACCTAGAATAGCAAAGGCAATTCTAACCAACAAAGGCAAGGCAGGAGGCATCACAAGCCCTGACTTGAAGTTATACTACAAAGCTACTGTAATAAAATCAACATGGTATTGGAATAAAAACAGATCTGAAGATCAATGGAATAGATTAGTAGATAAAACTGCAATTACAAACACACTCAGCCACCTTATGTTTGATAAAGGGGCCAAACACATTCACTGGAAGAAAGATAGTCTCTTAATAAATGGTGCTGAAAAAATTGGCTCTCCACATGCCAAAAACTAAAACTAGACCCATGCCTATCATCATGTACTAAACTAAAGTCTAAATGGATCAAAGATCTAAATATTAAAACGGAAACACTAAATATGTTGGAAGACAAAGTAGGTAGAAATCTTGAAGACATAGGTAGATAGAGAATTCATGAACAAGAACCAAACCTCATGGGAAATACTCCCCAGAATCAATAATTGGGATCACGTCTTATTCAAGAGTTTCTGCATTTTGAAAGAAATCTCCAGCATAGTGAAAAGAAAACCCACAAATTGGGAAAAAAATATTATCCACCTATCCCTCAGACAAAGGACTTCTGTCCAGAACATATAAAGAATTTTAAAAAAATCAGACCCATGAAATTCAAAGACCCAATCCAAAAATGGGCATCTGAGATGAATATGCAGTTCTCAGATGAAGAAATATAAATGGTAAATAAATACATGAAAAAATGTTCATCATAATTAGTCATTAGAGAAATGCAAATTAAAACCACACTGAGATTCCATCTCACTCTGGAAAGAATGGCCAGGATCAAGAAAATTACCAACAACAAATGCTGGAGAGGCTGTGGGGAAAAAGGAATTCTGCACTGTTGGTGGGAGTGCAGACTGGTACAACCACTGTGGAGGTCAATCTGGAGATTCCTCAAAAAGCTGGGATTGGAAGTCCCATGTGACCCACCTATTCCACTTCTGGGCATATTCCCAGAACAACTGAAAACATCATACCACAGTGATATATGTGCACCCATGTTTATAGCAGCACAATTTGTAATAGCCAGATCTTGGAAGCAACCTAAGTGTCCGTCAACTGAGGAATGGTTAAAAAAATAGGTGGTATTTTTATACAATGGAGTACTACTTAGCTATAAAGAATGAGCACAGTGAGATACTTATAAATAAATGGATGCAACTTGAGACCGTACTCATAAGTGAAATAAATCAAACTCACATGTGTAAATACCATACAGTCTCCCTAGTGTAAGAAATGGTAAGAGTACATAAGAGTCTATGGTAATCATGGTTTCCCACTATATTGCTTTGAAGTCTTATAATGTTTTCATTAATTGGTTGGAATAGTTTTATTCTGTTTTGTTTGATTTTATTATGTGTGATGGTATGAACAGCTATTCTGAAGAAAACAAGACATTGTGGCAGCCATTGCTGATTTAATATCTTGCTTTGAAGTCTTATCATATTTTCGTTCTTCTGTTTCCATTGGTTCTATCATGTTGTGTCTTATTGGATTTTAATATGTGTGATAGTATAAACAAATTTTTAAGGAAAATGAGATATTATAGTAGCCATTGTTCAATTTCTGTTATTTGGTTTTGAATATCCTATAATACTTTCATACTCTTGAATGGTTTTATACTATTATGTTTGATATTTTTGTGTGTGAAGGTATACTCAACTATTTCAAAGAAAAGAGACATTATGGTAGCTATGGTTAGTATACAGCTGTCTTGTTGTGAAGTGCTGTGTTGCTTGCATTGTTCTGTTCTGATTTGCTTTGTTCTGTCTCTTTTGTTTTATTCTCTTAAAAAAAAAATCCAGCATCTAGAGGGTGGGACAGGGGAAACTTTTCTACTCCTAAATCATGGTACCCCACTTCCCATCCCAGACCCAGCGTAGGCACCATTCTCGGAAAAGGATCAGATCAAGGGAGGGAGGGAGCAAGCCAGCCCTTCGGTGACAGCATGGCAGAGTGACACATAGTCACACTATCCTCCCAACTGGGTGCAGTGAAGTGAAACATTTCCAACCAGGTGGTGGAGAGGGCTCCAAGAAGCTGGAAACAGAAATATCAGAATGTAATTGCCATGCACCCATGCACCCTCCACCAGGGCCACGGCCAGGGCCAGCAGGGGGTGGGACACCAGGCAGAAAAAAGGTTTCTCTAACACATCCAATCATCATCATCATCATCATCATTACCATCTGCCCCTTCTGCCCACACACAGCAGGAGGGCCCTACACCAAACACTCAGTCCCGCACCCATGATTATCCGCAGGCTCCTGTGCAAGCAGGAACCACTAGGAGCTGAAAGCAGGAGAAGGAAGGGGAAACTGGTTCTGCTGACACAGACATCTGTGGTCAGAGAGGTACTGGACAGCACCAGGACCAGTGGCTTTTCAGCCATCTGAGAGACAAGGAGAGCCTGCAGAAGGAGGGCATGGAAACGCCTACAGTATTGAACACCCGCCAGCTGATAAGGTGATTGGCTCTGCAGGGAAGGGGCACTCCTGGAGCTTGAAACCAGCGGTGGGTTTGGAGGGAGCAGCTGTCCTCAAGGCAGGCTTCACCCACGGGGGAACTGCATGGCTACTCAGAGCCAGGCAGGGATTCCCGCATAGAGAGCGCTGGGTGGAAGCGCTGGGTTAATGCCCAAACAACTTTGCCATGGTTTTTACTTTTATTTTTATTGTTACCTTGGTAACTGTAGTTATTGTGACTTTGTTACTTTGCTGGATTTGGGTCATCCTGGTTGGCTTTGTTTTTTTCTTTCTATTCTGTTTTCACTCCTTTCTTTTTTGGGGGAGGGGGGCAAATTTTTTTGTTTATAGGTATTGCTGATTATTATGCTTTAAGTTTCAAGGGTTCCTCTTTGACCTGCTCCTTGGTTTAGTGTTTCTTCCATCCTCTCTTTTGACTCTCTCTCCACATTACCTTTGTGCTTCTCTACTCATTATATTGCCTCCTTGTCTTCCTCTACCTACTCTCCATCTATCTAATAACATAAATATAACAGGAAACCGGTTAAGTCCATTATAGAATAAGAACCAAGCAGTACCACATAAGGGTAGGTCAGGGTAATCCTCAACAAAATTGAGCTTACAGGATTCAAAAACAGTTACCTACAAACATAATAACAGGCGCCAACAACACCAAGCCTCCTTCAGTCTCTTAAATGCATTCCGCCCACTGGCATACACACATTTTCCTACCTACACAAATACTTTCCCAACACCCGCCCTCTGACCCAGTTATAAAATAACCCCAACACAGCCTGATTTGCTGTTTATTTATTGACATCTGTCTTTTCTTTTTCTCTTCCCTTTACCCCTCCTCACCAATTCCACCCACCCACCCACCATATCCTGGATACAGCACAGAGAGCAGGGCAATACGGTCTGTAATGAATACTGACAAAAGGGTGAAATTATTAAAACAAGTTTTGATGTGTATGCTCTATGTATATTTGGTATTGTTAAAACTAGACATGTGGATCAGTGGAAAAGACCAGAGGATGCTGAAATAATTTCAGGCACATGTAGCCACTTGATCTTTGACAAAGGTGCCAAAACATACACTGGGGAACGCCTCTTTAATAAATGGTGCTGGGAAACTGGTTATTTGCATGCAGGAGATTGAATCTAGACCCGTATCTCTTACTATGTACCAAACTAAAATCATAATAGATCAAGATCTAAATGTTAAAACAGAAACAGTCTACTGGGAGACAAAATAGATAAAACTCCTGACATAGGTGTAGGCAAGGACTTTCTGAACAAAACCCCAATTCCAGAAATAATACCAAGAATTAACAAACAAGTTTATATCAAGTCAAATTAAAAAGCTTCTGCACCACAAAAGAAAGAACAATAGAGTGAAGAGACAACCAACTGAATGGAAAATTTTTTTGCCAATTACACTTTGGACAGAGGATTAATACATAAAATATATGCAGAACTAAAAGTAAAAACACTTCTCTGATTAAAAGACCTAACCAAACAAAGGGCAACAGAAATAGACACTTCTCAGAAGTGCAAATGGCCAATATATACATGAAAAAACACTCAACATCACTGACAATTAGAGAAATTCAAATTAAAATACCATTGGTATTCCATTTTACTCCAGAAAGAATGGCTGTTAGCAATAAGTCAAATAATAACACATGCTGGCAAGGCTGCAGGGAACCACCATTGCTGGGGATTACGTAACTAATACAAACAAGGAAATCAGTATGAAGATTCCTCAAAAAACTTAAAATAGAAATTTCATTTTACTCAGCTAATTCCCTTTTCAGTATCTTCAAGAAAGAGTTAGACATTACATTACAGTGATACATGCATATCTGTGTTTATAGCAGCACATTTCACAATAGCTAAATCATGGACATGATCTATATGTTCATCAGCAAATGAATGGATAAAGAAAATGTGCCATTTCTACACAATGGAGTACTACTGTGCTATAAAGAAAGATAAGTCATTTATAGGAAAATGGATGTCCCTTGAGATCATGATGTTAAGTGAAATAAATCAGACACCCCAGTTTCAATATTGCATGGTTTCTGTTACACGAGAAACTCAGTATAAATAAGTCAAAGAGCAAAATAAAAGAGATTAGGAAATGTAAGAGTAGATCTTTGGCAAATGGGAAGAGGGTAAGATATTGGGAGGGGGAGAAAGGAGGAGAAGGGGGTGTAAAAATATTAAGCATGTTATGAATTTGTTACAGCTATCCAGAATTAATGTGTTCACTATATATCACAAACATGTACTAATAAAAATTTTTTAGATTTAAAAATACTTAATAAATTCATACAAACCTGTAATACCGCTTTTTCAGGTAATAGTGAAATGTCACATTGTGAGGTGTCAGGTACAACATGGACTTCAGACAAACTCTTCTCAAAAGAAATATTTTCTTCACTTTTTTCAGATGTTTTCAATTGTGACTTAATTTTCCATTTTCTCAGCTGAATTTCATGTTTTAATATCTGCAACAAAAATAATTTATAATTTCCATGGAATTACTGTTAAGTGTCATAAAAGAAGATAGATACATGTGCACTGTTTCAAGCATATTACTTTAAACAATACCAGCACCAATTAAACATTATTATCATAGTTATTACAAAAAATTTCCATATGCACCTTTAATATTCCCTGAACCACCAAAGCTTTACAGATTATTTCTATTTGTTATCATACAACACAGGCAGCCTGTCTAGTCTCCTCTTTTTGTATGTTAGGAAAGTGAGACCCAAGAGTGATCTTCCTGATAATAGAACTGGTATGTAGGGTATAAGCATGGACATAATCAGAAAGAAGGAGAGTCGGAAGGAAATTATTTGGGAACTTGTCTGATTTATCATGATAGGAAGTTCCCATTTTCACTTTGATATACTCCTGGAAACTGCAAAAGTAAGATGCCTGCTATGGTTTGTGTCTGGATGTCCCGCCAAAGACTAGTGCAATCATAGATGGGCTTTTCAGAGGTGGCTTGATCTAGAGTGTGTGGTGCTGGGATCAAGGACATGTGATGACTAAATCAGTCTACTGATTGGTTTGGCACAGTTCTGGCTGAGGGTGTGAGTGCTACACCCATCCTAGGACAGGTAATCTTTATAAAATATAAGTGACAGAAAAAGAGCTAGTGTACTCTTGGCTGCCTGCTTGCTGTGGACTGTTTCTCCTCAGCAATGCCCCTCTGCCATGCCACCCTGCCTTGGAGCCAGCTGACTATGGACTGAAATCTATAAACTGTAAGCTGAAATGAACCTTTCCTCCTTTAACTTTGGGTGTTATAACAAAGGTAAATAAGATGATGCCCTAAAGATAAACAAGTCTCTCTCTCTTTTTCTCTCTCTCTCTCTCTCTCTCTCTCTCTCTCTCTCTCTTACACACACACACACACACACACACACACACATACACACAATTTTGGTGTAATACATCCACATACTGCAGCCTTAGGGCACACACTAGAGAACCAGCACATAGGTGTCCCTGGACCCTGCTCCCAGAACACAGCTGCCATCCTCATTCAACCTACGTGAATACAGGATGATGTTTGGCCACTGTGTAACCAGAAGAAAAGAATTTCTCTGAACACTAACTAGATAACATACATATGTATTAAGATCTCTTATGCATAACACATAGCCTACCAACAGACATATACAAAACATCACACTCAGTGTATGGGTTAGGTTAAGAGAACACTCCTTCAGAGTTAATTAGCTCACGGGACATGTAAAAGGGGCTGTTTCACCATTCAATATCTATCAGTGATTAGGAACAGAGGACAGTGATCAAAACACTAACTGACTACACCAAGTAGTAGAAAGAACAGAATGAGCTGGCGCACATTATAGTGGTACCTAAAATAGAACTGTTTACCCGGCAGTTTTGGAAAGGTAGTTCATGAAAAGAAGGGCCAGAGGCCAACCTACAAGAACACCAGCTCAGTATCCATAGATTGATTATACATGTCTAGGAGTAAGAACTATATGTTACGCTTCTCGGTATCCCCCACAGAGTCTAGTGCTACCTGAAACATTCTGCGAGTATCAAGTCTCCTTACACTCTCTTCTTGCCCATGTGGAACTATTAGTTTCAACATCTGGGCCAGTCTGTGGGTAAGTGTATGGATCCTGCCCAACCAGGGGCAACCACAATAGAAAGGAATTTAATTTCATCCTTTTTCTCTTTCCTGTTAACCCTGACTTTATATTTCAAAGAATATTAATAATGTGATTACAAAAAATTCCATTATGTTTTTATGTTTGATCGTAGTAGTCACTCTGAAATTCTAAAACAATGTACGGTAATAACATATAGATAACAAATGAATAATATTTTTAAATTTGTAGGGAATTACTTAGGTTCTGTGTTTCAGTTGCTTTAATTCCTAGTGGATATCCTAGTTAAGACTCTAAGTATAGAAATAAAAAACTCATTTAATGTTGAAATAATGATTTATTAAATTAAATGTAGAAAAATAAGCATATCAAATAGTTTCTCTTCCACTTTAGACATTTCTCTGCCCTTCTAAGTATTTGTTTGAATAAAATTCTTAGTGTCTACATCAATAAATTTTTTTAAATGTTAAATAATAGAAATTCTTAGGACACAATAGAAATTTTTAGGAAATATTTGGGTTAACTGAAGTAAAAGTTAAATTACTGTTATTAAAGGAACAAGGACCCCCACAAAAAATATATGCTATATAGGATTTTAATATTCTCCACATATAGCATTACCGAAACAACATGACTAAGTGAATCAGATTCTTTTTAAAAATAAAGTTTAAAATGTATCATACCAGCTCATCTTCTCTCTTTTTATGTTTTTTTCTTGCTTGTTCATTCCATTTTCTTAGCATAAATTTTAGTTTGTGGTAATGAAGTATGTGTTGTAAATTCAGTATTGCATCTGAAGAAAATTTATTAGGTTACCATATATAGTTAAAGCTATTTCTAAAATAACTAAAGTGAATTAATATTCTGTTGTGTATATAACATACATCAAAGTTGTATCTAATAATACTTATTTCATTTTAATATATTTATGGCTTCATTAAATAGTACTCATCAGATGTTATTGACTACTAGACATCATCTTTGTTCTTAGAAATTAAAATGCAATAGAAATATCAAGACAAGAGCTGGGCATGGTGGTGCACACCTGTAATCCCAGCACTCAGGAGGCTGAGGCAGGAGGATTGTTTGGAGTTTGAGGCCAGTCTGGGCTACAAAGTGAGTTCAAAGACAGCCTGAACTGCATAGGGAGACCCTGTCTCAAAAAAAAAGGAAAAGAAAAGAAAAAAATATCAAGATAAGGATCACTTATTTTTTTAAAAAATCTGTTCTTTGTAAAACCAGAACTTCTAGCCAGGCATAATGGCACATTCCTGTAACCCCAGCGCTCAAGAAGCTGAGGCAGAAGCATAGCTGTGAGTTGGAGGCCAGCTTAGGCTCAAAGTGAGTTCAAGTCCAGCCTGAACTGCATAGTGAGACCCTGTGTCACAAATAGACAAAAAAAGGGAGGGGGCCTGAAAACTTATTCATAAGAAATTCAGTCATGAGGTAGTATTCACATCCTTTGCCTTGGAATCAATGAGATGTCCCATAGTTGAGCAGAGCCCCTTCTATCCAAGGCAAAGGATGCCAAAGCAGATCTGCAAAGCTGTCCTCTGGTCTGTAGGTGCAGCCAACCCATATTCTCTCAGAAGTACAGGCTCGGTATTTGGGAGTTTGCTTTGTTTTGCTTTTCAAAAGAAGCTGGATATTTGGATTTTATATGACTATTTCTAATCTTTAAAGGCTGGCAACAAATTTTTGAGATTTGTTGACTATTATGCAAATAGAGCAAGATATACCGGTATCAGTTTTCAACCACAGGGCTGGAACGCTACAGCCTTGGTCTTTTCCCACCCCATCTGTCTTTGTAGGTCATCGCCCAATCGAATTTTTGCAGTGTTGTTCTAAAATCTAAGCTCTTCAGGAAACCTAATTTGTTTTATTCTTTAATAGTTCTCAAATTGGGCTGTTCTTACATAACTAGGAAATGATAAGCACTTATCATGGCGTATCTGTTCAGTTCAGCTAACTACTATTGTTTCTTCATTGTGCTTTAAGTATTTTGGTTCAGTCAATAGAGCTCAGTGATTTTAGTTTTAAATTCAGCTCCCAAATAGAGGAACTAAAAAACCCAGAGCTATCTACTTGATTACTTCAGTATCTTTCCAAGGACAATAATCTTAGAAATGTCAATGCTTTTGAATGGACATGAAAAATACTGGCTCAAAAGTTAATGATTGGTCTGATGGTATGGGCAGCTATAGTGAAGATAACAAGAGGCATTATGGTAGCCACTGTTAATTTCCTATTATCTTGTTTTGAAGACTTATATAGTTTTCAATGCCTTCTTTTGATTGGCTTTATTCTGTTGTACTTTGGTTTTATTCTTTTTTTAAAAGGTTAATGATTTAATGGAGTGTTACTCTGCCATAAAGAAGGATAAACCTGAGTCATTTGTAGAAAATAGATGCACCTTGAGACCATAACATTAAGTAAAATAAATAAGATACATCACTTTACATACCACATGGTTCTTATATGAAAAATCTAAAGTATAAATAAAGAGTAAAATAAAAGATAATAGGGAATGGGGAGATCTCAAGTGGAAGGGGAACAAGAGATACAGAGGGGATCAGGGATGGAGTAAAAAGGATAAAAGTGAATATTAAAGAAAAAAATGGAAACACAGCTTTTGCGGTCTAAGTACTACACATTAACTGATTGCACCACTGGAGCTCCAGTAGAGCTTTCACAAATGCAAAGAACAAGAGTTGAAAGATGCAGGGAAGGATGGAAGGGAAACAAGAATTAAAACATGTTATGAACATGCACAGACTCCCCATGTTAAATGTAATCATCAAGTACTACAAACACGTACTAATAAAAAAGGAAAAGGAAAAAAGCTAATGATTTAAGACAATAAGTTTTTCTATTCATTTTTAGTTAAATGCCTTTTGCTTGAGTTGCTTTCTACCAAAATACCCTCCATATACTTAAATGTTCAGGTTGACTTTAATTATTATTATTTAAGGTATAGCAACTCCAAAGTAAAAACATCTGGTGGGAAATTATATCATTTTATCAGAAATTCCTATTTGCCTAACACTTAATATGCAAGAAGTTTGTTTTTATATCCTTTAAATTACATCTGCTAAAATAATATTTCATAGGCTTTTAAGGTTACATTAGATTGTTGCAGGAAAAGTCCCATGCCAAGCCAAACCAAACTGAAAGAAAGACTCTTTGCACCGAGGAGATAAGAAGACAGTGTTTAATCTTTACACTGATGGACTGTTGAATCTTCACACCAGTGGGACTGTTGCAGGATAATTTTTCAAAGGCAACAGCACTGATTTACAGAGAGCTTAGTTTGTATAGAATTTAGAAGTGGGAAGTACAAAGCAAGTTACAAAATGTTACATAATTGGTTACATGCATTGAGTCATATGTTGATAGGCAGGCTAGTCTTGAACAGATTTGTTGAAACAAAGGAATTGTTTGTCAAAATTTAGAAACATTCTGGAAACAAGCATTGTTAAAGTCATTATCATAATATTGAACCATTCCAGGGAGGGAGCCCTTATAGAGCGATCATAGTTAATGGTGTCCTTAATTAGCCCAGGTATAGACAATTACTCTGACTCAGTGCTTATTAGAGGTATGCAGCTGGTATTACACACTGTCAAGGTCAGAATCCTCCTCGTCAGAGACCTCTATTTGCTCTCTAAGAAATACTTGTAAGTTTGCTGTTTTATAAATGTGTTCTTACATTGTAATTGTGCCCCAACAAGATCATCATATAAATGTACAGTAAAATATTTCAATAGTGGTTATGTTTTATTAATTTTTGTTCATTTAATGGTTTCACTTGAAAATCATACTGTCAACTTATTATTTGAAATTTCTGGCAGTTAAACTTCAAATAAATTTTAACTTTTTTTGTGATCACCAATTATGTAGAACATTGCCTTCCACAGGGAAAAAGGATCAGCCTCCAAGAAGTGCCATAATATTAAAATGACTTAGATATTTCTAAGAGATTATGTCACTATGATATTACTTGACTTGGATTAACAACACAAACATGAATGTTTACTGCATAAATATAAGAAACATTTTAAAAATGTATGCCCCTGGGTGGTATGCTGACTAGATAAGACAAAAAAGGGCAAGAGGTAGGAGGGAAAATATTGAAAAGAAACAAGTGGGTAGAATTAGGAAAGAAGAACAGGAGAATAGGAAAGAATACTGAGACTTTCACATGGTTCACCCTAACAGTGAGAAAGAGATTGGAGGTGAAGGAGACAAAGGCAAAGTGAACAAGAGATGGGATTACAGAGAACAAGAGAAGGCACACCCCTGGGAGAGGGCCAGAGAGAAGGCAGGAATATTAAAGAGAGAAACATAGAAGGTGCGGGAAACCAGCAGAACAGAGGTGTTGAGAGGCAAAAGGACTAACTGTGGGGCAGATAGGGTGGGGTTTCAATTTGATGGGCTCTGGGATATAACCCTGTAAAATGTGACTTAGCCAATTAGCCAGTTCCTAATTCTTTATTACATTTACATTTACACTTAATCCTTAAAAGCATCAGCTCTGAGCAAAGTCCAGATGACAGCTGGTCAAAAGGAACTGATTTGCTGATTTACCCCAGGTATAAATGAGTCTGCAAAAAATCTAAGTAAAAGGCAAAAGTCTTCTATCCTGACTGCTAAACTCACACATGCACACTATTCTCTCATAAAAACTAAGTCTCAGGTAAGAAAAACAAGCTTTCTCATACGTACATTAAGTGAAAGATTTGTAACAAATGTAGATCTCTCTGCAGAAATAGTCAAATTTTTGTTACTACCCAGAATACATCATTCTCCATTACATAAAAACAGTATAGCCCTATTTATTTTTAGATATACACATATACAAATACTCAACAGGATTTTGTTTAAAATATGCCAGTTTCCACTGCAATAAAATCTTTTCAAATAAATCTCATTAAGTATTTTAAATTAGTGGTTCTGCCTTCATTTCTTAATAATTCTCTAAACATAACAATTTTCTAAACATAAAAACAGGTTCACTTGAGTATACAAAACTTAATTGCTATCATGTAAGGATTTACCTTGAAGTTTTTCTTTTGCCTTTTCTACACAAGATTGCCATTGATGAAATAAAGATTTTTGAAGGCTAAAATTATAATGTGCTATTGCTCTTCCCATTTTTTCAGCCAGAAGGTCTTCTTCACTCACAAGAGGTATTGATAAGTCTTTCCATGCACTGTAGGTAAAAATAAAACACAAAAACAGTATTTTGATGTTAGAGGAACACATTAGTAAATAAAACAAGAGGATTTATGCTTCCCTTATGCCCCCAATTTTTATCAGAAAAATAACATTCTTACCAAAAATAGGTCTTTACCAAATTTCCATTGTAAAAAGTGCATGCCTTTATCATCAATTCTGGAGTCATCTGAAATAAATAAACTATTTATTAAATAATAATTAAATTAGAATTAAGTGACATACATAAGCCACCTCTGCAAGATGCACATGGAAATGAGAGATATGGTTGCCTCTGGGGAGAAGAGTTGGGCTGTTGGGAGAAAGGAATGGATTAAAAAGCTATATACCATTATATATTTAGGAATTTTGTCATGTATACCTATCATCTATTTTTTTAAAAAATTGAACATCTCTTAAAATCATCCCATTACATCTCCCTGACTTTAAAGTATCTTTCCAGCAAGTATTATAGCATTTTTTATTAGAGTGTAGAATTTCAGGTCTGTTGGTCATTATTAAGACTGATTTTACTTATCCAGGGTATGACATTCTCCTTTTTTATTAATTAAGTTTATTGGTACATTTTAGGTATACATAATGGTCATATTAATCATAGGGAATTTGTACTTGTACATGATACAACTTGAGTCCTTTTTCCCATTCCCCTAATCTCCCTTTAAAAAAATACAGGAAAGCTTCATATACCTAGCACCAGGAACAAGAAAAGCTTGTAAGTTTTAAGTCTAAACTATGGGAGGGCTGGGAATGTAGCTCAGCCGTGCAGTGCCTGACTGGCAAGCGTGAGACCCTGACTTTGATTCCTGGTACCCAAAAAGGGAGGAGGAAGGGTCGGGAGAGGAGGAGGAAAAGGAGGAGGGAGGAGGGGGAAAGGAGGAGGAGGAGGAAGAGGAGGAAGAGAAGGAGGAGGAGCAGAAGGAGGAGGAGGAGAAGGAAGAAAAAAGAAGAAGCAGAAGCAGAAGCAGAAGGAGCAGAAGGAGCAGAAGAAGAAGGAGAAGGAGAAGGAGAAGGAGAAGGAGAAGGAGAAGAAGAAGAAGAAGAAGAAGAAGAAGAAGAAGAAGAAGAAGAAGAAGAAGAAGAAGAAGAAGAAGAAGAAGACGACGACGACAACACCCCTTAGCCAGGTGTGGTGGCTCACACCTGTAATCCCAGCACTCGGGAGGCTGAGGCAGGAGGATCATTGTGAGTTTGAGACTAGCCTGGGCTACAAAGTGAGCTCAAACCAGCCTGAACTACAGAGTGAGACCCTGTCTGAAAAAGACAAAAAAAAAAAAAAAAGAGAAGCCCCTTAAACTGTGGAATAAGCTTAAAGAGATGCTAAATTTATCACATAGAACTATTTATAATAACATGGGAAGGAACATCTTAGGATTGCTGAAATCATTTGGACCTTCTCTAAAATAATGAGTGAAGATAACAGTAACACATTTATTATTTGCATGACTACTGCTAAATGTTAATAGTGTTTTCTGCACATTTTATTGCCATCTTGTTCTCCATGTAGATATACTTGAAGACATAAGCTTGGTTCAAATCTATATCATTTGCTAGGAATTCAGAATTCCATTTTTCTAAGGCCAACATTTTCCTCCTTTGCACACTGAGGTGAAATACTTTGTTAAATTAATAGATACAGCATATACATGTTAATCATGGATTTATTTTAGGAATACAAGAGAGGCCTGCAGGCACCCTGATAGTCTAGGTCATGCTCAATGTCATTTAAAAAGTCTCACTTTGATGAATATTAAATGTACATTGTGTGTATGGTGACGAAGCCTAAAGGCATTCATTATATACAGATTTTTAAAAGGAAAGGAATCTTGTTGAATACAAAAGTAATATTGAGTTCACATACCATAGAGGGTGAAGAAGGAAAAGGATGAGGAGGCAGCAGTATAGTTTTTTAGCTCTACTATAGGGCCCTAAATTTCCTATGCTTAATAATTCCCTTTAGAAGATATTACCTGCCAAATTTCAGACTTACGGTGAAGTAGTATGAACACCTACTACCCAACAATCTACGTCTAACATGTGAACACTCTGCCATGCTTGATTTTCCTGTTCTGAAATACAGTACATTAAAATGGACATCGTGATATTTCAGGCCCCAAATCTTTCATCCATCTCTTAAAAAATGCACATTTTCTTCAAACCATAATTCCATCATCCCACCTAAGACAATTAACAATAATTGCTTAATATCATCTAGCTCAGACTCCTTATCCCAATCTCTAGAATTGTCCTCCAAATGTATTACACAAGTTAGTTTTTACAAAGTAACGCCCAAACAGGGACCACACATTTGCACTACAAAGTCAGTTTATGTGAGGCATTTCCTTTATTTTAAAAAAAAGAAATTCTCCTTTTCTGTATTTTTCAACATTTAATGAATATAAGAGGCCAAAGAGGGATAATAGCAACCTAAATTTAATAGATTCAAGTCATCTGGACCTGTCTAATAAATTTTTTAAATTCTAGAAGTCAGTGTAAAGATTTTTTTTTTTAGAAGGCAGGAATTTTCTTCTCCCATTTGGAAGAAGGACTAGAATGCAGAGCAGAAGCACATGGTATCTCTCCACCACAGGGATCGGGTGTCTGGGCTGTACACAGGGACCGCAGGCAGGACCGAGAAGAGCTACTCTCAGAGACCCAGGGTGTTGCTTGTGCAGTACAAAAGACAGACAACGCACTTTCCTCCGGTCTGTACAGTACCAACCAACTTCATGTGACGAAAGTTCAATTTTACAAATTTGAACTAATAGGATATAAAAAAATATTGTCTCAACATTATGCCAAATTTCGAAACAATGCAATCCCCCAAATCAAAATTTTTATTGAGAAGCAATTTCTTTCAAAGCTGATGGAAAAAGGAACTGGAAGTTTTATTGAAGTTCTTGCCACCTAGTGCTACTGTTCTGGCAGGTAAACAGATGTGGCCTTGGTCCTGCAGTGCAAGTTTGACTTGTCGGAGGTCTTCAGAAAAGTGCTCTTGTAGACAAGGTGATTGCCCAGGATGGTTTGAGTGGAGTTAGAGGTCTGAGGAAACAGAGGCTATTTCAGCATCTGTGGGATCTGAAGACACAGAAAGAAGCTGAGCGCCAGCTTAGTCAGACATTGGGGTTCTCAGGAAGACCAGAGTAGCAATGCTAGGGCTCCCCTTCTCATGGCCTCACAGTTCAGGACAGATGCGTAATAATGACAGTAAGACCAAAAAGAAGCCAGGCTTTTAAAGCAGAGTGAGCAGCATGTGTACACACAGCGTGTGGTACACACCCTGAAGCTTTGGGGTTGTCACAATCAGGCACTTTTCTCTGCAGGTTACTGCAAGACTCATTAATATCCAAAGGGCTTTTGTGCATGGAGAGAAAGACTATTATTTGTGTTTTAATATTCTATTTAATAAACACATATTTAAATAAAACCAACTTTGGAGAATCAATTTTTTAAGCATGTACATATTATCAACTTTATTAAGCAGAGTCCCTGACACAATTTACATAAGTACCATGTTATTCACTATGATTACTCTGTTGCATTTAAACTTATCTTAAAATAACACAAATCTAGATCACATCACTCTTACAATGGCCCCCCAAAATTCACAGGGGTTATGTTCCTAGAGCATCTGTGAATTGTGAAAAAATGCAAATTTCAGATTTGGTCAGAAAAATGCCTATAAATATCCATTTTTATACGTTAAACTCTGAATATGCTATGTCTCCTGAAGTTATGTAATTTAATTTAATATTGTATTAACAATGCCTTAGGAGATGCAGGACATTTTGGCATCTTCAGGATCTTAGGGTTTTAAGAACAAACCCAAGAACACTCCAGATAGCTAGGGTACAGCAACCGGTTATGATGCGGGACTGTTGGTGCATCTGCTGGGAATAGGTTACAGGGCAGCAGCCAATCAGAGCAAAGAGAACTGAATAGCACTGTAGGATTAGCTACTTGGAAACCTCCCACCAAAAAAAGAACTGTAGAGGATATTTATAGTTCCACAAACTTGCCGGGTTCCATGAACAATTAGTAATTAGGTTCTAAGGCAAAAAATCTGTGAATGACTGAGGCCATGAACTCTGAACCATGATTGGGGGTATATTGTACTATGCTTTTTGTTATTTTTCTCTTCCAGATTATAGTGATGCATATTTTTGATGCCTCCTCAGGAAACCATCTATCAGTCTCAGAAGAAAAATATCACTGGAGAGTGGCAAGGGTCAGAATATGTTACAACCAATTGTAAACAATTGTTAGAGGGACAGAATCTAGCCCTCTCTCTCAAACGATTAACCCCAAACCTCTGGGGTTCTAAGAATAAGTTTCCTTTTCATAGATAAAACTTGATATCTGTAAGCCTACTCAAGTGTACATCTATCTTTCACTTAGATTTTGGGTTAAACTGTACATGGGACTAGCTCCTGGACATATGGAGAAAAGCAAGATGTGGAAAGTTATCCATAGTCTCCTCCTCCTGTAAAAGTCAATATGGGAAGGCAATATGATGTTTGCTCATATATTTCTAAAAGAAACAATGGAAAAGCAAACAACTAAAATTGGTATCTAGAGGGGAAGATGAACTAGGAAAAGAGGCAAGAATGGAAGCAATACTTTTCTGAATGCTCCTGAGTCTATTGTTTTATATAACTGAAAAATAATATGATCCAAGAAAAAAACAGATGACCAATACTAAAAAGAATTGTTATAGGTAATAAAATGTATACTAAGAATATATGGTACATCTTGAGGCAAAAAGAATTGTGTAACTGCCCTAAACTGAATTCTGTACCCCTATTGTTGGTGGCTCTGTGGTACTATTACTCTGAAATCTTTATATATACATTATAGGATACAACTAATGAGCAATTGTGTTAAGGCTTATTACATTTAATGATTCAAGTGATTAACAATGATTAATGATTATGACCATGAGTGATTAGTTAAAATCTGTAGGACTTTAAGTGATCCAAGATTTAAAGTGGGTCAGCCAGATCATGTAGACCTTCTGATGTGAGGTAGTGGGAAGAATGCAACATTCCTATGAATTTTACTGCTGGTGATGGCATTTGAAGGCTCAAGGGAATGCAAATGCTGGAACCTACTCCTCCTCACTGGAAGAGTCCAGAAAATGTAACTTCATTACCACCTTAAGGAAGATTTGTGAGGGGAGCACCAGCATCCTTGAAGAGTTATGTCCTTGCTCTTCTCTGCATGCCAGACCTTACCAGTAGGGACTGCAGTCACTCAACTGGGAAATTTAATTGGATTCTAGAGTGGCAGGGCCCAACTGACAGTGCTCAACCACCAAAAACAAGGTAGGCCAACTTACGATAATGGACAGCAGAAGCACAGTAATAATCAGAATGGTCTGACTCAGGAAGATCTATGATGTTGGCTAATTAGTCACGGTGTTCCCAAAAGTGAAAGAGAAAGCTGCTATGGTTTGTGTCTAGATGTCCTGCCAAAGCCTCATTTGGTCATGGGTTTTTTTTTTAGAGGTGACTGAATCTACAGCATGTGATGCTGGGATTAAGGGTGTGTGATTAGTAGATCAGTCCACTGATTGATTTGGCACAGTTCTACCTAGGATTCAAGATGATTGCTATACGTGCCCTAGTGTAGCCTGCATAAATATAAGGGACAAAAGTCTTGTCTCTCTTGTTTGCTTGCTTCTGCTGTCTTCTCCTGCCATGAACTGTTTCTCCTCTAGGAGGCCCCTCTACCAAGCCATGTTGCCTTTCAGCTAACCAACTATGGGCTAAAAATGTGAGCTAAAATAAACTTCTCCTCTTTTAACTTGAAGATGTTAAGCATTATGTCCAAGGGACAAGAAAGTGACTAAGACAGATTTTGGTACCAGAGGAGTAGAGTCATTGCCAGGACTGTATCTGACCATGTGGTCTGGAAGCCTAAGAACTGGCTTCTGGGAGAAGTTTGGTAAACTTTGGAGACTCTGGCTAGAGAAGTCATAGAATGGTGTGAGCCAAGCTTGATGGAACAATCTGATCAAAGCTCAAAAGATCAAAATACTGATAGAAATGCAGATATTGAGGAATTAGCAAGATCCCATTATTTGAAGGCCCAAGAGTATAAAAATAAAAGACTTAGCTTTGAGAAGAGAGCCCCAAGAGAACCCTGCTCCAGAAAGACTGCCTAGACAGTGCTCAGCCATCCAAACACTCAGAGGCCTCTGCAGCCATGATGCAAAAGAGCCTAGATGGATTTGTTAGATGATACCAACAAATCTTGGCATCATCCACATGGTATTGGTTTTACATACAGAATTTAAGAGTTGTGAGGTCAGAAATTCTTCCACTCAGACCAAAGAAGGTATGGGAGACCAAGCAGTGTTCTCCTGAGAGAGCACTGCTCAAAGAAGTGAGAGTGAAGCCAACAGTGCAGTGGAGATCCCAAGAAGTTTGACATGAGAGAAACATTGATCATCTGAGGAAAGCCACAGGAAGTAACAAAAGCTACCTCAAGAGAGAGGCCATGGAGTTTGTGCAGATAGTGCATAGGAGTGGGGCTGCTTAAGATATTTGGAGTTTGAATCTCACAACTTGGTAATGCTCCAGGTGATACAGATCTACACAATTTAATGTTTGCCCTGCTGGGTTTCAGTCTTGTATTGGTCCTATTTTTTTCTGTCCTTTTTTTCCACCATTTTGGAATACAACTGTTTATCCTGTTGTATTGTATTTCTGCAGTGTTTAACCCCCCCCCCTTTTTTTTAATGGGTTCACAGCTAGGGTTTTCCTTAAGTCTCAAAGGAGACTCTAGATTTGAGTTTTTCAGCAATGCTAGAACTGTTAAAATGAAAAAAAATATTTTTCAGAGATCTGCATGAACCTCTTGGAGACCCAAGGGCAGAATGCTACAGTTTATATCTAGATGTCCACTAGAAAGCCTTAGGCACTCATAGGTGGAGCTTTTGAAAGGAGACTGAATCATGGGGGTGATATGGCTAAATGTACCACTAGGAGGCAGGGCCTTATTGGAAGAGGCGGGTCACTAGGCGTGTGACCTGGAAGGGCTCACCTCCCTTCCTAGTTCCTTCCTTCACTCTGTGCTTCCTGGCTGCCATGAAGGATCAGCTTTTTTCTGTCAAGTTCTTCTATCATACCTTTCTGTCCTAGAGGTGGCCAACTATTGAGTAAAATGTGGGCCAAACTAAACCTCTTCTCCTTTAAATTGCAGGTGTTGAGTATTTTGTCCCAGCAACAAGAAAAGTGACAGAAGCCATCACAGTTGCCACTACTTGGGAAAACAGTAAATTAAAAAAAAAAATACTGCAACTCTGGAGGGATCACAGAGATTAACGCCACTATCAAAGACTTGAAAGATGCAGGGATAGGGATTCTTCAGACCCTTCAGTCTTGCAAGACAGATCCTTCAGCTTTTAAAACAGACTTGCATGAGATTCTGCCGTGAGCTTCTGGGGCTCTTACCTCTGACTGGGTCCCCTTCTGCATTCTTCCACCTTTAGTCTAGCCAGTGGCTACTGGGATTCTTTCACTTCTGATCCTGCAAGCTAACCTAGTAAAACCTTTGTATAAACATACATATATTTCATATTAAATTTGTCCCTCTAGTGAATCCTAGTACAAAGCTTCTGGTTCTAACAACCAGCTTATAGGAAATGGAGCAAGTGAAACAACCCAAGAGAAAGCAGTGCAAATGTGGAGCATTTTACAACACACATTACAGTACTATGTCCTTCAATAAATAAGGGGTGGGGAAATAATAAAAAAGGACGACTTTTGTTAATTAAAAGAGAGGTATATAACAATCAAGTACAATGTGGACTCTATGAATTCTGAGGCGAACAAAGCCATATATAAAAACACATTTTGAGAAAATTTGGGAAAGCCAGATGGACTATATACTGACTATAATCAGCACCAGGTGATCTTCAGCACTTATTGCTATTTATTATGCAAAACAATGGCACTATTTTTAAAAATTATTTTAACATACACAAATACAAGTGTATATTATTACTATGTTTGTTTTGTTTTGGGTACTAGGGATCAAATTCACGACATCGCGCTTGCCAGGCAAGCACTTATGCCACTGAGCTAAATCCCCAGCCCTACTATGTTTTTTTGACACACGTATTTATTGTTTAATGTTTAAACATAATTAATCATATATACCTCATATACCATTTCTTTATAATGAAGGCTTTTTTTTTTGGTACTGAGAATCTAACTCAGAACCTTGTACTTGATAATGAAAGTTTTGAAAATCCTTTTTTTATGGCTCTTTGAAATGTATAGTACATTATCTATGGTTATCCTATTGTGCAATAGGTATATCACACATCAAAATTTCTTGTTCCTGTCTAAACTCTTAGTACCTCTCCCTCCCATTCTCACCCATGTCTGGTATCCACCATTTTATGCTCAATTTATGTGAGAACAACTTTTCTAGATTCCACATATGAGTGAGATCATGCAGTAATTTATCTTTCTGCACTTGGCTTACTTCTCTTAGCATAATATTCTCCAGTTCCAGTCATATAGTCACAAATGACAAGGTTTCATTCTTTTACATGGCCGAATTCCACTGGGTAAATATATAACCATTCTTTATTCATTCTTCTGTTGATGGATGCCTAGCTTGTTTGCATTTCTTGGCTATTGTGAATAGTATAGCAATGAACATGGGAGTATAAATGTCTCTTTGACACACTGACTTCATTTCCTTGCGTATGTGTCAAGGAATGGGATTGCTGAAACACATGGTAGATTTAGTGTAAATTACTTTAAGAACATCCATACTGTTTTCCACAATAGCTGTACTAATTTAATTTACATTTCACAATGTCTGTACCAATTTATATCCCATGCCTGTATTGATTTACATTCCATAATGGCTATACTAATGTACGTTACAACCAACAGCATACATTCTTGCCAGCACTATCTTTAGTGCTTTATTATCTTTTTGAGAATAGCCACTCTTATCAAAATGAAATATCTTACTGTGGTTTTGATTTGCATTTCCCTGAAGAGCACATAAGAATTTGGGAGTTAATCTTGAGCTAAATTGTAATCTATGTCTTCTTTTCAGAAATGACTTTAGATTTATTACTCAATCTTTAATCAGTTTGTTTATTTTGCTATTGAGTTTTGGGAGTTCTTTATATGTTCTAGATACCAACCTCTTATCAGATATATAGTTTGAAAATACTTTCTTCCCTTCTGTAGGTTGTCTGCTGATTTGTTTTCTTTGCTTGCAACTTTTTAGTTTGATATATCTCATCTGTCTATTTGACATTTTGGGAGTCTTGTCAAAAAAAAAAAAAAAAAAAAGAAAGAAAGAAAGAATAATGTGCCTATTCCATTGTCCTGAAGCATTTTCTCCCATGTTTTCTTCCAGTAGTTTCATAGTTTTTAGTCTTACAGTTTAAGTCTTTAACCCATTTTGTTGATTTTTTTATCTGGTGAGAAATAGGACATTTTGTTCTTCAATATACTGATATCCAATTTTTTCAGAAATGTTTAATGAAAAGATTGTCTTTCCTCCAGTGTGTTTTCTTAGCACCTTTGTTGAAAATCAGTTGGCTGTAGATGTGTTGCTTCTACAGAGAACTTCTCTGCTCTGTTGTTTTGGTCTATGTGTCTGTTTTTATGGAATGCCCATGTTGTTTTGAGTATCACAGCTTAGTAATATGATTTAAAGTAAAATAGTGTAATGTCTCCTGCTTTGTTCTTTTTCTTCAATATGGCTTGATTCTTCTGGGTTTCTATGGTGCCATATAAGTTTTAGAATTTTTCTGTGAAGAATATCATTGGTGTTTTGGGAGGGAATTCATTGAATGTTTATATTGTTTAGGGAAGTATGAGCATTTTAACAATAACAATTCTAAGAATTTCTGGGTTTTTTTTTTATCACATTCATCTCTTTGTTTGTAAGTACTGAAACATTTCTATGTGTTTCCTTTAAGCTCCATGAGTTTCTTAATACAGTTGTTCATTTTAAGCAAGCCATCAACTTCTAACAACTAGAAATCAATAACAAATAATAATAACAAATGCTGGCCACACTTGTTTAAATACTGCATTGTTTCTCTGATGGCAGCATTTGTTGCCAGGAATCCCAAGCAGGCTTCTTATTTTCTCTGAGCCCATAGTCATTTCTACTATTTCAGCACTGGACAGTATTGAGGTCCAGGTTTTCTGGTGGTCTACCATTGGTGTGTTGCTACTGCTTTGGTACTAGAAGGCAATGCAAGCCCAAGTTTGTCCCAGAACACTGTTGGCATATTGCTTAAAAAGAACCAGGAGTGCAGGTAGAATGAGCAGTAAATCCTCCACAAACCTGTGCTTGGGGCTAAGGTAGACCCAGTTGCATCATCCACAATTACCAGGCTAAGGTTAGGCACTGTAGGATTCTGCTGAGCTCTGGGTAGAACCATTGTAGACAGACCTGCTCCAGGTTCCTGTGTCATAACTGCAGCTGTCAGTGTCACCAACACAGGGTCATACTGTGAGTCCACAGTCCACCAAAACAAGCACAGCACTGAGGTGGGACCAAAGCCTACACTGCTATATTGCTGCCTATTGCTGAGTTTGAGTAGTAGCTAACCAGCCACTGGTAATGGCAGCTGGACTAGAAGACAGACTGGGGCTATGTGCCTTCCTCTGGCACTGATGCTGTTCAAGAAGCTCTATCTGCAGGCAGGCCTGGGGATGGGAGGTTATGATCTTCCCAGTGTTAGGTTTCATGAGCCCTGTACTAAGGTCCAGGACAGTTTTGTACCCAGTGAATAAGGTCTTGCACGACACTCTGATGCCTGAGATAGCAGTCATGTAGATGAAGGCAGTCTCTTAGCCATCTAGGCTTACCTAAGCTGAGCCACATCAGAGCTATATAGCAGTATGCACCTACAATGGCTCAGAGATGGATCAGCACATCACAGCTGGCAGTGATACAGGCCTAAACAGGAACCCACCCTACAGAAGGGCAGGTCTCTGCCTGGTACCAGGATAGTTCTAGAGCCTTGTCTGTAAACACTTACCTGGCAATAACTGTGCTGCCTGAGGATGAAAGATAGTGGGTGGAGACAGTCCCTTGGCTACTAAACTGATCAGGACCTGAATCTCACAGAGGCCTGCACTGCCTTGGGAGCAGGGTGGGTGTGTCTAAGGCCCCCTCTAATCCTGGAAATGGTGCAGGCCAAAACACATCTGTTGCATGATTGCACAGGTCTCCAGCTGATGCCAGGGTGAGTCTACAGGGTCCATCTGTGAGCTCTGGCTTGCATATGAGCCTTCAGTTTCTACTAAGTGCTGAGCCTCACTGTGACGGGCCTGGCACTGGGCTCCAAGTCATAGCTCTGTGATAGTTTTTGTGCCCTGTTCCCCACAAAGTACTGCTCACTTCTTTGCCACCCCAGGTTGGAGGAGATGTAATGTGAGTGTCAGCTGCCTGCATGACACAATCCCAGTATCTTGGTCCATAGTTATTGGCATAGCAGTAGGGGGTCATGATGGGGCATTCTTTGCCCAACACTGAGTTTCATCATAGTGAGCCTGGACTGGATTTCAAGTCTAAGGCCTAAAGTTGATCTACTCTTTCTCCCCGAACCAAGAGGCAATTCTCTCCACACTGAGCTGCTTGGGGTTGAGGGAGGGGTGAGGTGGGCAGTTTTTTCCTTCCTGTTTCTTCAATATATCGTCTCATTTTCTCATGCTAAAACAAGTTCCATGGTCTCTCACCTGACTTCCTGAGCTCTTCTGGAGTCTTAGGCTGGTACATGAATAAGCTGTTCAAATCAGAGTTTCTATAGGGAGGTGAATTATGGGAGATTTTAGCTGCCACTTTGCTCTGCCCTTGCAGAGCTAGTCTCTAAAAATAGTATTTCCCATCAGAGGGGCACACGGAAGATTTATTAGTAAAATGTATAATTCCTGAGATTTGTTTTCTAATACTCCATCAAAAAAGGTGAAAGGAGGAATAAATTGACAAAGTTGGCAAAATACTGATTTTGTTCAAGCTGCAAAATGGGTAATAATTGTGGTTATTTTTCAATGTTTCCACAGTAAAAAAAAGTTTTTTAAAATGTTACACATGCCTTCTTTTCTTGTAATTAGCCAGGCCATCTGGAGATTTAATTCCCAAAGCAATGGGAATGGAGTCTGTGAAATTAGTTTCCTCCTTATAATGCCTGATTCTTTCATCTTAGAACACCAAATTAAACTGTCTTTCTCTCCATTGTTATGAAAGGATTTTTTTTTGGTTAGCTATTTGACTCACTTACTTAAGTTTCCCAAATATGCTTCACTTTAAGTAAAGAGATGTATTCATACTTTATAAATATTCATATTTAGGCAGTCCTCACTGTGTAAGACTGTATAGTATGAAACTGTAAAACCCCACAGAGCAATTTTAAGCAATGTTGGAAAATTACAATTCTTTGTGATATTTAATTTTCTTGGTTAGAATATTGAAACCCCATTTACTGGCAGTTATAACTATATAGGAAACTTTAAAGCATTTTTAAAAGTAAAGCTAATATTTCCTTAGTATGCAGTAATTTAAAATTTCAGAAACACTAAAGATTTATTTCATTGTCACAAATAACATTTATTTATCTCTGAGAGTGATGGCAAATGAATTAATCTAGATCCAGATCTAACTAATCAACCCTAGAATACATGGAGACTCACACGTTCATGTCTGACCTTAACAAATGTTTTCTTCATTGTTGCAAAGTCATATCTCATTTCCCTTTTTTTCAGTGTATAATCTGATACAGAGATCTTTTCTATACATTGGTAAATTATCATGTTTTCAAAGTTTAGATCAGCTTCTATCATTTTATGCTTTGTGCTTTCAACATCATGAAATACCTGAAAATTCCTTTTCTAATAAAACAATACAATTGAAATAGCTATGCTGTCTTGTGGAATTCTGTGAGAGTACATAAAAATTCCCTGTGGGCTTCTATAGACATTGGACATAATCTGATTTTATATAAGATCCCTGACAAAATATTGACAATGAGATTTATACCTCTAGATCACTGGTTTTCAAAGCACCTTTTAGCAATCAATGGCTTTCAAGCTTTCTTCAACTGAAATTGCACTGAAAACAAAACTAGTACAGTGAAGAGATGGGAATGAAGGACACAGAATTCTGTCCACAGACCTCCCTCTTCTAGCTTCTATGTGACCTCCAAGTTTGCACATACCTGTCCTCTTTAGTAGATCAAAGGTCTATGGTTGATAAAGTAGAGTCATTAAGCCACACACTGGGATGCAGGTTATTAGGATCTGACACATGCGTTCTACCCAGTGCATTGGTACTTCAGGTCAGCCTAGTGGTGGTAGAGCCATCCAGTCCATCTGTTTGTTTCTTTTTTGCAGAACACTCACTAGGATACAGTGTTACTCTCCACCCACCCCTGTAAAACATACTTCCAGTTGTTCCCATCTCTCAGCTCCAGCTTCAAACACAACTTTGATCCCAATTTTCAAAGCACAACTTCACCATCTCCCAGCCCCTGCTTGGGCTTATGCAGACTGCAGGCCTGAAATCAAGAGGTCTCACGCACTATCCTACATACACCTGATCTCTGTGATTACTGCTCTCCCCACATGCTTTTTGCTATTTTAGCTCCTTTCACGTATACAGTCTTTGTTCGCAGACTCCACCACCTCCATTACTATACTTTCTTGTCCTCTTTACAGGATCAAAATCAGCTGTCAGAGCAGTTGTTCCTTTCGGGTCTGGCTTTCAAACTAGATCTCATTAATTTTTTGGCCATGTCTTTACGAGCATGGTGCCCCTTATCTTCATCTGTGAGGGCGGCCAGCAGAGAGAAGGGTGGGAGAATGGAACCCAGGAAGGAGATCAGAAAGGAAACCTGCTCCTTTAAATTGCTTATAATGCTATCACTCTACGTGAGAGAAGGAGAAAAGAGGAAAGGAGGGCATGCACAAAGAGGATCAACAGGCCTGTTTCTTGTCAGTAGGGGGAGGTAACTATGAGTGTGGCTATGTATTGTGTGTGTGTGCACGTGTGTGCTATTCTTTCACTTTACTAGGAGCCACCAGTGACAAATGCAGTCAAACCTCTTATCGCCTGTAAAATCTAAAATCTGTTTGAAAATTTCCATCAGGACTTAAAATGCACATTTTATAGTGCTTGGGAAGTAAGAATTACCAGCTGATCATCCAGTCCAAAAAGCTGCTCAAGGAAGGTTTCAGATAATCTATGAAGTTTTGGTTTCAATGATGGATCAATGCACATATCCCTTTAATAAAATCACAAATCAAGATCAAGAATTAATTTCACTTCATAGAAAGCCAATAGTCAAGTCAGTGACTCCTGTGGCGGTGTATGTGTGGAAGGAACAGTGAGAAGAGATATTTCCCCATGGGAGAAGATCAGAATCACCCTGTGGGCTCTTTCACACTCCTTCACTGGATTAGCTTTCTCATCCCGGCTGACAACAACACCCAACATCTATAGTCTACAGGAAGAGCAATTTAATTCGCTCATGATTTTAGCCCATGACTAGCTGGCTCCAAAGCAGAGGCAATATGGTTGGTGGAAGAGTGTTACAGGACAATGCTGCTTAGTTCATGGTGCCAGGAAGCAGGAGAAGAGCCAGAGCAGAAGAGGTGAGGGACCAGGCAGAGAACCCAAGGCCACATCTCCATGACCCACCCAGATATGCCTAGGTGTGTGTTTTACCAACCCCTGGGGCAGATCCCAGAGCCAGTCAAGTTGAAATGTCACCATAATTTGCCAACCTCCCCATGGTAGATGTGCCCCCCTTTCTTCATCTTCAGTGTGAAGTAATTTGCCCTATGATCACATTTACTGATGAGAGTACACTGCACTTCTGTTTGCATGTGAGTCCTTGATAGCTAACAATTGATGGATGTTGTTGCTGACAGTCTTGGAGTAGGAAGCATTTGTTGACAAGTCCTTACTTTGATACTATGCTATCAGTGTTTTACCTTCAAAATAAAACATGTCCCTATCATAAATTAAATCAGTACTTACCAAAGGAGACTTTCTAGTCCATTTTCAATGATAACCATGATCATTTCCTCTAAATACCTCAGTGGATCCTCGGGATGGGTAATAATTACACCACACAAAAGTGCCTGTAAAAAGGGGGTATTTGATTCTATGTTTAAAAAAAAAAAAAGGAAAGAAAGATGCAGCCAGGAGGCAAGAGAGGGAGAGGAGACCTATAAAGAATTAAGATGTGGAGAGAAGACAAGATGGCTGATCAGTGAGCAACAAAATACAAAGCCTCCCAGGAGAAACAACTCATATACCAGCATAAAGCACCCTGGAGAGACCCAGACAGGGGGAGATGGATCTTCTCGACACAGGAAGAAATTAAAACATAAAAAAGCTCATCAAATACTTCAGGACTACAACTGAGACAGCTGAAGATTGCGGGACACAGAGTTTTCATGGTGACCTGGCAAGTGTGCACCAGCGTGGATCCGCGCCGGCCAGCAGAGCTGCCCAGACTCGTTCCCGCCACCACTCGCAGGAAGAACTTCAGGGCTGAGGTTGGGGGTTGGTGAGCCCAACAGAGAGCAGAGCCAGTGAAAGGACTTTCATTAATCCATGGTCAGTGCTGGGAATGAGACCCCCCACACACATGGGAGGGGTGTGACCAAATGGGTGACATGTTGGAATCAGGCAGGAGGAGCCTGAACTGGGAGTGACAGTGACTTCAGTTGGTTGCTCCCTCCCCAGAGCAGATTCGTGGGATTTCCTTGGACTGGGCTGCACCCCTGGCAGGGACCCAATGAGCCATCCCAAATCAATTTCCTGTGCCTAACAAGCACTAACCGGGTGATCGCCCCTGAAATTTGGTTGGCCTGGTGGGGAGGGGCAGGCAAACACAGCTGCTGCTTACACCTCAGTGACAAGAGCAGTCAGGAGAAGGCAGAGGTCCCTCGCCAGTGTGCTTCGGAGGAACCATGGCCAATAGGGAAGGGGGCTGGGGCCTACACTGTAACCTGTGTGGAGGAAGCCAGAGCCATGACAGGAGAGAGAGGCAGGAAGAGGTCCCCAGCCCAGAACCCTGAGAACACTGAACCAGGAGAAGGAAAAACAAGGGAGACTGAGGGCGGCAAACACACAATATCAGACATGGCTTCAATGGACATTAAGAGATATCTTCGGGACCTTGTAGACAAGCTCAAAACTGAAATATTAAATCAGATAAAGCAGGATATGAGTAGAGTAATAAAAGCAATGCACTCAGGAAGCATCTCTCAGGACGATACAGATGGAAGAAGGGAGGAACACAAAAAAAGGAGAGAAACATTCAATAAAGAATATAAAGAAAATATAGAATACATGAAGCAGATTCAAAGAGTCTATCAGGAAATTAAAAACTCCATTGAAATTGGCAAAACTCCTTAAAAGAAACTAAGGATAGACTATCAAAACTTGAAGACAAGTTTGCAATGTGTGATCATGAAAGGAAAGATCTCTTAAAAACAACAAGGAAACAGGCAGTAACAATACAAAGGCTAGAAGATGACAAGAGAATCTACAATTTAAGAATAAGAAATGTGAACAAACAAGTAGGAATACATACAGGCAAATTATAAAGGCTATTCATGGAAATAATTAAGGAAAACTTCCCAAGCATGGGAAAAGAAAATGACATTCAGTTGTGTGAGGCATACAGAACCCCAGCCACCTACAACCAAAAAAGATCTACACCCAGACATATAATAATCAAGATGCCAGAAATTCAGTATAAAAACAGAATATTAAAAGCCATCAGAGAAAAGAAACAGGTTACCTATAAAGGTAAGCCCATCAGAATCATGGCTGACTTCTCGACACAGACCATCAGATCAAGAGGAGCTTGGAGTGAAGTATTCGAAGCCCTGAAAGAGAATAACCTCCAGCCCAGATTGACGTACTCTGCAAAACTGTCACTAGAAGTTGATGGAGAAACAAGATGCTTCCATGACAAAGAGGAACTGGGCAAGTTTGTGACCACCAATCCAACCCTACAGAGAATATTGAAGGACATTCTAGAGAGAGAAAAAAAAAACACCAGGATTTTAGGTACAGTGGCAGAAAGGCCTCAGTGAGTGGGGCAGGCAGTAGAACAAAGGAGAAAAGTAGACAAACAAAGGCAGGAAAATAGCATGGCAGAAATGAGGCAGAGAAGGATAACTAGAAACTCTAACATAGATGGCCTTGATATGCTATATTGTTAATAGTGCATCAGGATTTAAAACCCACATTACTCACACTACTCTGCTTAGATGTATTATATTCTGTTCCAGTCATTCTACCTGTACTGGATTTGAGAGCACAGACAAGTAATCCCAAAAATAACAGGATATAGTATGGTAACCATACTTAATTTCTTATTAACTTAATCTAAAGCTCTGTAAAACCTACACTGTTTTACCATGATTGATTGTAATTGAATCTGGTTTGTTCGATCATGGTTTTGTATTGATAGATTTTATCCAAAGCTGTTATGATTGACAGTATCAAGTCTGAGAGTATAGGCAACTGCACTTAAGATGACAAGATCCACTAGAATATCCACTCTGGTTTGATTATTACCTGCCTTTGAAGTTTTATACTGTCTACAATGTTTTATTTTTACTACTATTATTATTTACTGATATACTCAATTATACTGCTATATTCAATTATGCCTGATATAGACATTCTATTGGAGATAATAAGAAACAACACAGTAATCATTGTAGATCACCTTGTATTATGGTTTTATATGACTTTTTGGTTTCATGTTTTTATAGGAATTTGTTTTGTTTTATCTTGCTAAGTTTTGTTTTTCCCTCTAATACAGAAAGGATAGAAATACATGCAGAGATTCATGCATCATAGCTGTTTACACTCTCACAGTTTGAATATCTACTTTGTATGCTTTAATTTTGTAACTTGAGCAACTATTTCTAAGAGGACAATATGTAATTTATCAGCTAGTGATTTCTTATTGTTTATCTTTTTTTTTTTTGGAATTCTGTATTACCTTTACCCTTTACATGCTTTTGTTTCTCTTTAAATTAAAAAAAAATGAGTCTTTAAAACCTCAGACATGATATTTATTTAGGTATTATTCACTTTATCTCAGTAAGATTTTAAAGCTTTAAGTTTATAGAAATACATGTAGAGACTCATGCATGGGTAGCTGTTTACAGTCTCACTGTTTGAATATCTACTTTGTATGCTTTAATTTTGTAACTTGAACAACCATTTCTAAGAGGACAATATGTAATTTATCAACTAGTGATTTCTGACTGTTTATCTTTTTTTAAAATTCTGTATTATCTCTACCCTTTACATGTTTTTTTCTCTTTAAATTTTTTAAAAAAGAATTAAGATGTGTTATGCTTCTGTACCAACTCCTCACATCAAGTGGAATCATTATGTATTATATGCATATATAATTAAAATAAAATTAAAACACTAGATATGATTCCAAAAAAAATGTACATGTTCTTACTCAGAAAAAAGATAGCCATTTCCCCATACAATAAAATGGCCAGATAGTGTAATAGTTTTAAGCAAACATGCTTCTTATAAACCCCTTTGTATTTACCCAATGTTGCTATTTTGCTATAGTCAGATCTTTTATTCTTCATGCTCTTATTTATTTCAATAAAAATTCACATCTAAAAAAAACCAAAATGCTGTATTCCTTGCCTCTTTGTAAAAATCCATCATAAATGACACAGCATTACTATACAGTTTTACATTACATGAGAAATACTTTGTACCAATATGAAGACATAATTACAGTACTTTAGATAAGTGGTTCCTACCATTTTTAATTATGAAGAATCTACTTTTTAAAAAAATTCTCAGGCTCACCCATGAAAGGAATTGAAAAAATCTACCACCAAAATCTATGAACTGAAGAACTCAAATAAGCATGTTCAAGGTGGGCATGGTGGTACACACCTGTAATCTAGCACTCTGGAAGGCTAGGGCAGAAAGATCAAAAGTTGGAGCCCATCCTGGGCAGTTTAGTGACTTAGCCAAACCTGTCACAAAATAAAAAACATAGGAGGAAAAATAGAATAGACTGGGGAAGTAACTCAGTGCAAAGGTCTTGGATTGCATACCCAGTACTAAAAAGAAAAAAAAAACCAGCATTTGTATTTGATCATTCACAATATTTACAGAGTACATGTATTGAAAAATCAGCAGCAAACAAATGACTTACTGGTAGAAGATGATATTTCAAGTGCATATATGCAACATAGAACTCAGAAAGCAGCTGCCATTTCATTTTCCTCTATGAGGTCCCATAAAGGAAGATTTCTCATTAAAAGTATTGATGAAACATACAGAATGAATGTGGGTTTCTCCATTTGAGATAGAGGAAAGGTTGACAGCACACAGCTCATGAAACCAGCTGGAAATCTTAGGATTTATCTTTTTCCTGGTTCTTTCTCTGGTGGGGTCCAACTGAGGGTGGAGGAGGTTTTCTTTGGCTCTGCTCCCACATGAGACTCACTCATGCTGGCTTTTCTCTGATTTCTTTGTTTCAGGAACAAAATAATTCCATCTTTTGAGTTATGCAGAACAGTTCTGCTAGCCTCCATGGGCCAAGTGTCAGAGAAGAAGGGAGAAGGGGAAAGAAAGATAATTTCTCCTGATTACACCCTACATAGTCCATTTCTCCCTTGGCAAAAGCTCCAGGTGCTCTCTTAGTATGCAGCCTGCAGACTGGGAACTCCTTCAGACATCAGCAAACAAACTTAGACACTGGATTCCTTCTTCCTCCAGCTCTGTCTCCTGACCTATCCCCCTGCCAGCTGTTCTTGGGGAACAGTCAGCCATCTGTACAACCACTTCCTTCTCCCCCAAACCAACAGAAGACGGCTACACAGGAGAAGGGTAGTTGTGAATTGGAAAAGATGTCTATCAGCCAAAGCGCACAATGGGTAGGCTCTGTTGGACGCCCAACAGAAGGGCTGAACTCTTTCATTCCCATAGCTCCCTGAAGAGCCCTGTTAAAAAGACCCTCTGCTCTCTGGTGCTTCAGTACCTGAGTCTTCAGAGAGCTAAGTTTCTGTAGTCCCCACTCAAATCCCATCCTCTGTCTTATTCTGGCACTTTGAAGTCATCTACATTAGAATTACTTAGAAGATGAATTGGTCCTGAAGATGGCCTAGAAATCCATATTTAAGGTGATTCCTACCCACTGGAAATCTGAGAACTAATACCTTAATGAAGCTCAGCTTTACAGTGAAATTCTAAGAAAAGCTGGGATCTGGTTAATGACTATCAGAAATTGTGTATTTCTTTATAGTTTCAAGCTCCACTGATCCAGAAAAGTACTTTTCAAAAAAACTATCCTGCAGAAGTTAGGCTGAGAAGATAAATCTTTGAAGTATCAGTAATAACATATGGAACTAGCAGAGTTAAAATGTTTAGTTTTTGAAAAGAAGTATCGGTTCATCTTTTCCCATTAGATAAAATAACACAGTATGAGTATGCATATGAATGAATGAGTGGTGGGTAACAATGTGCCAATAAAATAGTGCAGTTAATGAAACTAATTTTTTCTGCTCCATGAAAAATAAAAATTACAAAAGCATTAACAGTCTTTATCATGAGCAGAGGAAAAATATACAAATATTCCCACAAAATGAAATATTCTCTTAACTAAGGTTTTATTATTATTAGACATCATAGTAAAAAACTTACACAATCAAAGACAAAAACAAACTATGGCCTTATTCCCACCTGGTGTTCCCAAGCTTGTAAATTCCCAGAACATCTCTCAGTCCTCCACTCTCTTTTAGTTCTGCTTCCCTCATCTCCGTCCCCAGTATTTCTCAAATAATCTGAAAGATGTTCTGAGGGTACTGAGGACAAACATGGTTTCATCCAGACAGCTGCTTCCACTCCTTTCTACTACTTCTCATTCAAGGGGCAAGAAAATGCAATGGGAGAGAACCACTGGGTTTAAATCCTGGAGCCCCGATCTTCTGGTGTGCATTTGCTAGTACAGGTTACAGCTTTGTTCCTGTCTCCTTGACTATAATGGGCAATAAAGTACATAGGTCACAGGGCTGTTATGAGAATTAAATGGCAATTGGTTGAACTAGTGTCTAGAACAAAATAAGCATTCAACAGATAATAACAGCAAGCCATCGCTAGCATTTTTAACTACTGCACTGCTAATTACCATCTTCATTAGAGGAAAAGATTCAGACAAACAGAAAATAAAATTCAAAATATTCCTTTGTACTAAAGGCCAGTGTAATGACAGAGAAAGACTGACTTTTCGGGAAAATGCATCTGGGGAAAATAGCGAGGAGAAAGAAACTGAGAAAACAATAGTTCTAGTCTACAGGGCAAGACAGCAATTGTCTGTTACAACTCTGGGTGGGCACAAACACAGATGTAAGACACATGGGAGAGCAAGTCCTGTTTATGTTGTTAGACACTCAGATAAAGAGGCTGAAATATGTTAAGGGCCCAAATGGTAAAAATTATTGATCTAAGAGTACAGAGATTAAAGTGAGTGATTATCAGATGCTTGTGGGGCCCTGAGCAGTTGGAGACATCTCCCAAGAGGCAAGGAGCGGCAAGGAAAGGGCAGGGAGCTTGCAAGGGGGGAGGAGGAGCCAAGGCAGAGGGGCTCAGGCCGGTTTGGCTACAGTGAAGGATGAATGTAACTGAGCAGCTCATAGGGGCATCCCCTAGGGAAGCTAGAATCATCTCAGGTCCTGGGACCATGCCCTCCTTCAGGCCCAATAGGACACTGTCTTAGTCTGAACTTCTGAGGGACACATTCAAACCACACCAACCCTTCATGATCAAACCCCAATGGATCAATTACATGGCTACACATTGGAGAATCCCAAATAGAGTACTTTTAGCACTCAACTAGAAATACCTCTGAGTTATGAGTAATAGTTTAGCCAGGTGTGGTGGCATATACCTATAATACCAGCATTTGGGAGGCTGAGGCAGGAGGACTGACATGAGTTTGAGGTCAGTCTGAACTACCCAGTGAGACAATCTCAAAAGAAAAGAAACGTGATCATTTGGGCCCTGTGTGTGCTAGGCAAGCACTCTCCCACCTAGCTACATCCACAGTACTTATTCCTTATTTTGAGATACAGTTTCATTTAGTTACCCAGACTGCCCTGAAATTTGCAAGCTTCCTGCCTCAGCTTCCTGAGTAGCTAAAGTAACAGTTGAATGTCTCCAGAGTACATTGTTGCTTCTGGATTTCACAAATAAATCAAAGGGTCAAGTGACTCACAGTCAGGTGACTGCAATCCCAAGGTTCCTCCTGGCCCACACCATGTACTTGTGGCCTCAAGCCAATCTCCAGGTCTCAGCCTCCAGACAACAGGTGAACTACTGAGGCACCACCATGCCTGGCTTTTTCATCTCTGAAAAACGTGTGCAGCAATTAATTTCCCCCACCCAAAATCTGATTATAATAGAGATTTCATGATTTAGCAATGCAAGGATATTTTAAAGACAGAGATTGATAACTTAGTCCTGAGAGAAACATAAAGCATAAATATGTTTCACAAAATCATGAAAGTTCAAAGTGGCTTTAAAAATCATGATTTTTAGCTTAAGTCCACCCTCTGCTGGCCTGATTTAGTTTTGCAAACACTTTCCATCCATCCTGGAAATTAAAATCTGGGCTCACGATTTGAAAAGCGTTTGCTGGTGCTCAGTGGGATCCTGCTCGCTAACTTCCTGGGCTCAAACCTGGGCTGTGCGGAGTGTTGATCGTCTTGAGATGCTGACTCCTGCCTCACAGAAAACTGAAGGAGAAACGAATTTTTAATTTTTTTTTGGTGACCTGCTGTTCTAATGAGTTCTCTAAAAATATAAATGCTTTGAAGAATCTCTCTCCAGAGAAGAGAGACAGGCAGGTAATCCCCACAGCAGTGCAGACTGATGACGTTGGTGAGGGTGGGAGATGAAGACAGTGCAGGGCCTCAGTCTTCCTACAGTTCTCTCGGGGTGCAGACCCTGAGTAGCTACGTTGGACATATTTCAAAACTCTGGATACTTAAAATATATTTTCCTGAATTGGAAAGTAATATACACAAGTTAAATATTTCATTTCCCACATTTCCAAGCATCTGATCATTTAGTCCATTTATTTCAAATATAAAATTAACATTTTAGATGCTAGGAAATAGTGAAACGGGAAGGGGAGTAAAACAGGATCAAGATGGAATACATAATGCCCTGGTTTCCCACAATGAACGCATTTCCTATATCACAAGCACACACGAATTTTTTTAAAAAGAAAGTATTTTTATTTAAATGAGTAAATCCTGTCAACCTTGTGTACAAATAAAATAGTTTTCATACTTTGAAAAAAAACCTTAAAAACCACTTGGCAGGGCCAGGGATGCAGTAAGCGCCTGCCTGGCAAGTGCAAGGCCAGGAGTTAGATCCCAAATACAAAAAAAAAAAAAAAAAAACCAACCACTTGGCTCCGTGGTCTAAAAACAAAGCCTCCCCATATTTCTTTATGTTTTGTAGACAACAAAGCTAGACTGTAACAAAGCTGTATTAGACAAGATGATCTATGGTGGAAAGGATTAGGTGACTGCAAAGCTGAGGAAATGAGCCATGGAAAAAAGACATTATTTCCTGACAGAAACATGATTAACCATGTGGTTTCAAATTCACTTTCTAAATCACACACACAACCTAGTCAAAAAAATATCACATGAATCCCAACATATAATTTAGATATGAGCAGATTTGCTCCTGGATGTGCAGGGTGAACATGAAGAGAGGACGCAGACAGAGACCTGTAAGAAGCATGCCTTGGTCCTACTTGACCTTACTCGTGCTGCTATAAAGTGCCCAAATTGGGTAATTCATAGAGAAGGGGCATTTATTGCTTATTCTAGAGGCTGCAAAGCTGAAGACCGTGAAGCAGCACCTAGCAAGGCCCTTCCTGCTGCATCACGTGGTGAAAGTCTTCACAGGGTGAAGGGGAACAGGAGAGGAGGGGAGGCTGAGCTCATCTTTTGACCTGCTCCCGAAATAACTTCCCATTCCATCCTGAGCAGGATGAACACATTCATGAGGAAGGGTCCCCATGAACTAATCATAGCTTAAAGAGCCCACCGCTCAACACTGTGGAACCCTTTACACTTGAACCTTAGGGGACGTAAATCAGCACAGAAGTCTTTGAGATGACTTCAACTTCATGTAAGTACATGACAGGTTTTAAACAAAAACATCCCATTGATTCCTATAATTGTGAGAGTTAATAATAAAATAGTATCAATTTAAACCACTCAATTTTGAGTGGACACATTATTTAGTAATACCTGGAAAAATGATGAACCAAGGAATCTAAGGTTTGTAGAGAGAAAAATAAGACTATGAAATAAGAGTTGATATGACAGAATGAATGAGCTGTGGTGTCAATCAAGTTGTAAAAGAATGACGTTCTCTAAAGAGAATGAGCTGAAGGGAGATGCAGGCATAGAGATTTCAAAGATGGCAGAGAAATCTGAGTAAAATGGTCAAAAGTATGAGCATAGAAGCAGACACCTAAGGGGCAATGAAAGCAGAAAATCAGAAGAAACATTAAGAATGGGCATGAAACATCTCAATGAATACTGAAACCAGAAAGGATGACAGGAGTAGAGGTAGAAAGGAAAGCAGTGAGCCAGATGCTGAAGGCATCAATGAAACACAAAGACCACCCAAAAGGTGGGTATATAAGAAAGACAGTCAGTACTCGACCAGGTGTTACAAACTGAAAAAGCTGAGGTTATAGAAGGAGGAGGGCTCTACATAGCTTAGAAGTGGTAATGGAGAGGAGACAAGGAGGATAGCGAGCCTATCTCTACATCTGAAAGGCAAACTGAGGAAATACAGGCTTCAGAGGATGTTACTGTGGAAAATGACCTTGATCCAATGATCTTACTTCAGCAATTAGAAAGTCTCAGGTATCACTTTTAAATCATATTTTTAAAAGACACTGGAAAGCTCTGGAATTTTGGAGGAGGCAGAACTAATCAAGCACAGCTTTTCCTGGAACATCTGCCAATTCTGGGTATGGAGTGAGGACTAGGGTAGGCCTGGGCAGAGGAACTCTCCAATGGGAAGAAAAAACAGTAGGCTTTTGGTGATTGTAGGGACTGGCACACCCAGATTAGACACCCAAGGTGCCCCAATCGTGGCCACTTTCTCTCATAAAGTATGTGCTGAGTTCTGGGAGGGTTCATACAGGGTGCTGGGGTGGTGCTAGAATGACACTCAAAAGGCAGACTGCATCTCTTACCACCCCGAGGAAGAGGGAAGCCTCCATAGCTGGCCTCTCAACATCTACAGATACTAAAGCTGGGACCTGGGTAGGAAGTTGAAGGGATGAGCTCCAAATCCTCCGAAAGGCAAAACTGAACCTCTCACACTCTCTCAGGGTTAGGAGACAGAGCCTTGCTAGCTATACAGTCAAAGCCCAGAAGAGCTCTACCCAACAAACAAACCAGATATAGACTGACTGAATAAAACTGCTGTCCTGCCCCAACCCAGTATGGTCCAGCCTAGGCTGAGGTGATAAGCTTCCCACCGTGTAGAAAGGAAAAGAGACTTCTCTGCTCAGAGACTGAAACTCATGGAGTGTCTACTGTTATTCTTTACACGATGTTCAATAAAATAAATGACTAGGTAGAGGTGAAAATGTGATCATTAGTGGAAGAAAACAAACAATAGAAGCAGACCCACAGATAATCCAGATATTCAGATATCAGACAATTTTTTTCTCTCTTTTAATGGATGCTTTAAAGAATTTAAGTACAGGATTTCAAAGGCAAATTCTTGATCCTTAAAATCTGGCTGTAATACATTTCCTAGTGATGACCTCTCTGGCTTAACTGTAAAGCAACAGATTGTCTCCTATTTTTTTCCATACTTCTTTCTCCTGTGGTGATCCAAAGGGACTATTTTCAAGCCAACATAAATATTTCATACCTACTTCCTAAACAGCTGGGTATACATCTGCTGCACACTAAGTCATCTTACATCTTTTAGCACAAAAAAAATTGACACTGAGGAGCAAAGGCATGACATCTCCAACTGGGTACAGTGAGAACTTCTCTAAGTATTTCTCGGAAGAAAGGTGCCACATTCCTATGCAATTAAATTAAGAAAACCACTTTTACGATTCAGAGGAACTTTTTTCATTTTTATCAATGCAAGTATCGAACCCAAGCCCTTAGCACTTCAGTCACCCATCTAACACTGGACGCTGGAGTTGCCTCCACAGTTTACGCCATCAATCCATAGGAAATGGGTCCCAGCTCAGGGTCTTCCCACTGGTTCTCAGACCTGTGCTCAGTGGGACAGGATAGCTCTTCAGCTAAATGCAGGTAACTTTCTCTTCGCCTTCCTTCTGTTTCTGATCTCTTCCCTTGGTGCATGTTGGGAAGCCATCTCAGCTCTTAAGAGTGCTTAATATGCTCAATGTACACAAAGATTCTCTTGGCAAGAATCTTGCTCTTAACTTGCTTGTTTACAATGCCAGTAGCACACTGGATAATGCTGTAGACTTCTCCAGTTTGTCATGGTAACATCTGTGTGACAGTATACCTTCTCTTGATGTCTGCAATATCACCTTTTTGTTGATTCACATGTAGCCAAAGGACCAACTCCACGTTTTCTCAATGACCTAGACAATGTGTACCAGGTTCCTCTCTCTGTTCATCATTTTGGCAAATTATTGGAAGATGGAAGCTCTAGACAATTGCTCTGGCTAGTATTTCCAGTACTGTGTTGAATAGGAGCGGTGATAAGGGACATCCTTGTCTTGTGCCTGATTTTAAGGTAAAGACCTTCAGTTTTTGGCCATTTAATATGATGACATGGGCTGTTGGTTTGTCATAGATGGCCTTTATCATACTGAGGTAGAGACCATCTATTCCAATTCTCTGTACGTTGCTTAGCATGAATGGGTGTTGGATCTTATCAAAATCTTTTTCTGCATCTATAGAAACGATCATGTGATTCTTGCTTTTGGCTCTATTGATATGGTGGATTACATTTATTGATTTGTGTATGTTGAACTGTCCCTGCATTGCCTGGGATGAAGCCCACTTGGTCATGGTGTATAATCTTGATGATTTGCTGCATCCTGTTTGCCAATATTTTATTGAGAATTTTTGCATCTATGTTCATTAGGGAGATTGGGCTATAGTTCTCTTTTTTAGTTGGGTCTTTCTCAGGTTTTGGTACTACAGTAATAATTGCTTCCAGGAATGACATAGGGAGAATTGCTTCCCTTTCAATTTCATTGAAGAGTTTGAGGAGTGTCGGCATTAAGTCTTCTTTGTATTTCTTGTAGAATTCCGCAGTGAATCCGTCTGGGCCTGGGCTCTTCTTTGTAGATAAGGACTTAATTACATTTTCAATTTCATCAGTAGAAACTGGGTTATTCATCAGTTTTACATCTTCTTGATCCAGCTTTGGTGGTTCATATGTTTCTAGGAATCTGTCCATTTCTTCTCTGTTATCGAACCTATGAGAGTAGAGGTTTTCGAAATAGTTGTTGATGATCTTCTGTATTTCCACAGGGTCAGTAGTGATTTCACCTTTTTCATTCTGTATTGCATGAATTTGAGTCTTTTCTTTCCTTTTTTAAATTAGGTTGGCTAGAGGCTTATCAATTTTATTTATTCTTTCAAAGAACCAACTCTTTGATTCATTGATTCTTTGTATTGTTTTCTTACTCTCTATTACATTAATTTCTGCTCTGATCCTTATAATTTCCTCCCTTCTTTTGGCTTTGGGCTTGGCTTGCTCTTTTTTTTCTAAATGTTTGAGGTGTAGTATCAGTTTATCGATTTGTGTTCATTCTGTTTTCCTAATGTGGAAACTCAGTGCAATAAATTTTCCTCTGAGGACTACTTTCATTGCATCCCACAGGTTCCAGTAGGTTGTATTTGTATTTTCATTTGCTTGTAGATATTGTTTACTTTCTTCTTTAATTTCCTCCATGACCCACTGATTGCTCAAGAATGTATTATTCAATTTTCATGTGTTTGTGGGGTTTTTGCAGTTTCTTTTATCATTAATTTCTAGTTTCATGGTGCTATGATCCGATAACATGCATGGGATAATTTCAATTTTTTTGCATTTACTTAAATATGTTCTGTGAGCTAGTATATGGTCTATTTTAGAGAATGTCCCATGTACTGCTGAGAAGAATGCATATTCTGATGTTGTTGGATGGAACACTCTGTATACATCTATCAAGTCCATTTGTTCCACTACACCCAGGCATATAATAATCACCATCCCAGAAATCCAACAAAGAACAGAATATTAAAAGTTGTTAGAGACAAAAGACAGATCACCTACAAAGGAAAACCTATTAGAATCACAGCAGACCTCTCAACACAAACAATAAAGTCAAGAAGAGCATGGAGTGAAATATTTCAGATCCTAAAGGAAAATGACTTCCAACCCAGACTGATGTACCCTGAAAAACTGTCCTTCAAAATGGATGGAGAAAAAAGATACTTCCATGACAAAGAACAGCTGAAGAACTTCATGATCATCAAACCAACCCTACAAAGAATACTGAAAGACATTCTAGATACACATAGGAAAAAACCTTTAAGCAAGACAAACAGAATGGAAAGGTAAAGATACAACAGCAGAAAGATAACATGTCGACAATAAACCAATATATAACAGTTATAACCATTAATGTAAATGGCCTCAATTCACCAATTAAAAGAAAGACTGGCAGAATTCATCCAGAAATAATGTCCAACATACTGTCTACAAGAAACCCATCAATCCAAAAGGAAACTCATAGACTGAAAGTCAAAGGATGGAAAACAATACTTCATGAAACAGGAACTCAAAAAAAAGCGGGGGTAGCTATTCTGTTTGCAGACAACGTGAACTTCAAGCCAAGAATGATCCAAAGAGATAAAAAAAAGATCACTACATACTAGTTAGAGGAAAACTGCAAGAGGAAGAGATAACAATCTTAAATATATATGCACCAAATTCCAGAGCACCAGCTACACAAAGCAAGTATTAACAGAAATGAAAAATCAAATAAGCAATAATACAATTATAACAGGAGACCTTTACACGCCATTGACACAAAGGGATAGATCAACTAGACAGGAAATCAGCACAGAAATAACAGAACTGAATCATACCTGTGAACAAGCAGTATTTGAAAATGGCCAGTTCCAAAACTGACAAAGAGTAAGATTCTACTCAAGAAATTGCCAGGGGACTATTGTAAATGAATAACCAGGTTTTATTTAGGCTATATAAATTCAGGAGAGGTTAACCATTCATTCGTGGAAATCTGTGATGAAAGATTATTCTAAAACTTACAAAAAGATGGATTTTAGAAAAATGTAAGGCAAGAACTTGAGTCAGAGATTTGTGCAAAATGGGATTCATTTTAAGTCTTTTCAGGAAAGCACATGAGTTCACGGCTAGGGTGGGGGAATACAAGAGTGTTGTCTGGATCTGTTGATAAGAAGGGAGCAGAGTGAAGGGCTTGTCAGGAGAAAATCATCTTAGGCAATGGGGAACACTTGTACTTAACATTTTAATAAATATCTCCAAATTACTATCCAGAAAAGAGACAGGCTACCCCAAATTGCCCTCTCAACTGCAGGGGAAGGTTACTATCCCTACTGGGCTCTTCTGCCTGTTATGTAAATGGTGTAACCCTGAATTTGGGGCTCTCGGTGGGATCTCCTAGAGTAACTCCAAAGGAGAGTCCACATCCAGTTTATTGAGCTGGCTCTTTTATGGCTAGGGTTAAGGGGGTTTGTGGTGCGAGGCAAAAGGAGGTGTGAGATGCAAGGGAGTCTTAGAGAATGGCTGAGTCCATGCCCACAGCAACAGCTAACATTCTGTTGTGAGCACATGGTGACCTAGCAGGTCCTTGCAGAGCAGGCATTTTTTTCCCCAGCTTCCAATGGGTGGGAATGGGAACTCGCATGGCTGGCAGGGAGAGCAGATACGGGACTTTATCATTTCTCACGTTTTAAGGATAGTTAAGAATAATGAAGGGGTCAGGCATAAGGTCCTCAATGAGCTCCCAAAGTCATGAGAAATAAGGGTGACTAGTGAGAAACAGGGCAGTGACCACTTGAAAAGTGATCTAGGACATGTGTGTCGAAACAAAGCAAGACAGAGTCTGAAAGAGACAAGGGGCAACAGGCCTGTGATGGGGC
>PVLA01000264.1:166630-210096 GCA_004027455.1 Hydrochoerus hydrochaeris
CGGCAGGGCTCAGGGGTCCCAAAGGTGGTCAGGGAGTCGGCGAGTGAGAGACAGAAGACACTGCACACCAGTCTGTGAGTGAATCTGAATCTAATTTATTTTTTAGAAGCTGGAATATATATTTGCTAACTTTTGGCAGCAACCCAAACCCCAAGCAGGAAGCGTCCCAGGCTTAGGGCCAGGCAGGGACAATCTTAAAAAATATGTGTTAATCAACTTTTTTTACCTTTGTAACATTTTACTCTTGTTACTTAATTATCTTAGAAAATGTAAGCTGATGCACCTGGATGCCCACAGGAGGGAGAGATAGAGCGGCAGCTGTGAAGCTATCATGCCACTCCCTACATTTTTTCCCTTATCACTTATGGGAGTATGGCAGGCCCTGTGAGAATAGCGCCTGTCTTGGGTCAAGGACTCTTCATATGAATCCAACCAGGCCTTACCCATCATGGGCCTGCAGGACAGCAATTGGTCCTGTGCCTGTCTTAGGTGGCCGGTGGCATAACATATGTGTCCTAGTTGCCCGTCTCTGGCTGCCTTTAGGACAGCGCCTGTCTTAAGTCAAGGACTCTTCATATGAACCCAACCAGGCCTTACCCATCATGGGCCTGCAGGACAGCAATTGGTCCTGTGCCTGTCTTAGGCAGCCGGTGGCATAACATATGTGTCCTAGTTGCCTGTCTCTGGCTGCCTGTCCAGTGTCTCAGGGCAGTTGTCTCACAGGAATTTTGTAAATCCTCCTGCATGAGCTCTTTCATTTAAAGCTTTTGTATAAACTCTCTCATACTACTCACAGAAGGTAAAATTTCACAATTAGTTTACACAAAGTTATCTAGAAGGTTTCTAGTAACTCCTCTGGAGTATTACATGAAAATATATATATGTGAATTACACAAATTACAATTATCAGTACAAAACATTACAAGATCCTTGCGCCCAATTCCCACATGCGGTGTCCTTTTTCTGGAGAAGCGATTCCTTGAAGCACTCTCCTCCACCCATGGACCTTGTCACAAGGTATGGATGGACTAGGACGTGGCAGGGCATGAGCCAGAAGCTCCAGGAAGTGGTCAGCCAGCCAGAAAGGGGCTGGGATGGAGCCTGATTTCATAGACCAGTGGCTTGATCATGCAGTGATTTGATGCCATCTTATACAAGTCTAGACTTGGTGAAGAAGCAGCAGGTCTCCTGGAGAAAGGCACAGAGACCAACTTTTCTGTGGTGAGCAAGTTTAAGTCTCAGCAGATTTGGAGCACAACAGCAGCCAGTAAGTTGATTTGATCTTGCAGGTTGGTGAGTTCAACAGAGAGAGGATAGAGAAATGGTGAAAGGGAGGGGAAGTTTAGTCAGGCAATGTAGCTGGCCAAACAGTCAAGGGGAGGGTCAGGTTCTGGGCAGTAGCAGGTAATCTTGTTTTTGTGCACCACAGCAGTGAATTTTATTTGTTCTCCTAGGAAAGTTGAGGTTGTCAGCATGGGCAGCCATTGGGCAGAGGGCAGGGACTGAACCTGAAGGCCCTTTGGTTTTGGAGGCCAACTGTTAGGAGAGGGCTAAGAAATGGTCAATGGAGACTTTTAGTTTGGCTGCCTGGTGCCAACTATAGTAGCTATCCTGATTCCTGTGTGGAGGGAAATTAACTGAACAGCCTGAGAAAATCACTGTTTGTTATGAGCAGTGTCACTGTTTATTATGCCAGCTGAGTTAACAGACAATGGAGGCAGAAGTTGAAGAAAATGATCTGGTTGGAGTGAACTCAATTAAGGCATCTTAGTGTCAGAGATTATGGGTTATTTGGGGGAGCAAACTTGAGGTTGGGGCAAAGAATTTTAATTCTAATATGAGGAGCATGAGAGTCAGGAGGGTGACTGGTAGCTTTGTGGAAGAAACCTGCAGGGGGGAAGCACAGAATGGCCTGACATTCTTAGGTTTTAGAGTAAGAAGGGAAGGGTGGGAAAAACAGTGGGAATATTATGGATAGCTAGGTTATTTAGAAATATTACAGGCAGTGAGATGGTGCAGGGCCCTGCAGAGGTCAGTGCAGAAGATAACTCTGGTTTGCACCCCATACACTGAAGGCCAGTGTTATGGATTAAAAACTGGTAGTCAACTTAACGCCAGCTGAATTAAATCAGCATGGTGCTGAGCGTAGATAGTCCACCTGAGGAAAGTTGCCAGCATAAATAGAGACATGGAGAAGGAGAAATTAGGCAATGTGGGTTTCTCTAAGTCTTGCTGTTTGAGCTGTTGGTTCTCCTGGAGGACTTCATCATGACTTGCTTCCCCAGTGTGAGTTTGAGCATTGTCATCAGAGGAGCTCAGGACCTTGTTGGTGAGAGTGGCTGTGGTTCACTTTGGGAGAGCTCTGGTCCTTACATCAAGCATCGCTCCCTGGCTCTGGAAGGGAAGATGTGTGCCATTTAACTTCCAGAAACTTGTCATGCTGGCTTTCTGGCATGTACTCAGCTGCTCTTATGTCGGGGCCTCCATGCCACTGAGGATAGCTGTGATGCTTTTCAGGACAGCCCTTATCATAAGCGTGACTTCTTGGCTCCAGTGTAGAACCCTCAACCTACCAACACAGCTTCTTCACCTCACTGGCATAGACTTTCTAGCTTCCACCACTGATCTTTGGACCTTCCCAGTGCGGATCCATAAAACACACTGGTGTGAGTCCTTCTTGTGGGCTCTAGACCTCCAGTTGGACTTGTGGGAGGCAATGTCATGGGCTCTAGGTTTTCATCTGGACTCATGCAGGACATTGATGTGGGATCCAGGCTCTTGGCTGAATATTCTGGGTCTTTAGTGTTGTGGATAGATTTCCTGCACTTTTCTTTTGTTTAACTCTGGGTGACCATAATAAAATAATATTATAAATTCTGTGTCCTGATTATAATTGTTCTTCTCACACCCCCTGACTGTTGTAGCTTGGCATAATTGATGCCATCTTGAGCCCTGTGTTTAACTAGTGCCCTGTATTTGACCCAGGAAAATGGAAAATTATGCAGGGTGTAAGTCTCATGATAAAAGCAGAATGAACTGTAACCACAGGAGAAAAATTAACCTGGTCAACAAAAGAAGCAGGATATAGATGTCAACCAAAAATTAATGTAAGATTCTAGCTAAATTGTTTCCAACAGGATGTCTTTTGTGATTCTCTTTTAAAAACTCTAACTTTCCAGTTCAGTCCCATTTGCTTGGACCCTGAATTGGGGGGGGGGGTCTGTATACAAGTGGTCCTGAGCTCAGTTAATTAAATTTCAAATTTATTAATTTGGCTGCTTGGATTCTTATATTGTTGTTCATGAACCCACCTCACTGACTACCACAGCCTGGCTTCAAGAAAAAGAAGAAAGATTTCACTTATATACTTTCCCTAGGGAACAAGAACAGTGATTGATATTCTAAATAGGCAATAATCGCCTCAACCCATCCCTTCCAGGAAAAGTCCTTGTCTGGGACCCCTCTGCTTGCTACATGACTTGCTTCTCCATTTGATACCCATTTAATCAATACTAGCTGAGAGACTATACTTGTAATCTTATTGGTTGACTATACTTTTGTCCCACCTTGTGATTTTTCATTGGATCAATATTACTTAAGCAAGTATATTTGTAATCTTATGGTTGATTGTAGTTCTGTCCTACCTTAGACCTCCTCACCTTATGGTTTTGCTCTATAAAACTTACTTGAGAAGTGGAGTCCCAGCCACCCCACTGGGACCCCTTCTGTCTCTCTTAGACAGAAGCTTTTCTTTCAATAAATATTTCCTACTCTTAAACTCTTTTGTTCTTAGAATTCTTCAATTTTAGAGAACAGAACTCAGCATATCATACATCTAGTAGGTTGCAAGTTACATTTCCTATATTTGGAGGTCCAGGATCAACCCTGTATCAGGGGTGGTAAGCAGGACCCTGTAGGGTCTCTCCTGTGTTGGTTAGAGTGGTCTCTTAAAGGGTTCTGAGGAGGATGTGTTGGTGAGGGTTGAAGTGGGAAGGGACCAGTAAGTGTGAAGGCTGGGGAAGGAGAGTCTGGATGGGATAGACGGTAGAGGACAGCCACCTTTAGTAGCCATGTGACTGTCCCTATGATAGTTTTTATGTGGCCTCCATTGGTGTTGGGGGATTTCTGTGTAATGAGAAAGCCAGGAGGAAGTTAGAAAAAGTGTTTGGGTCAGAGCTATGGGTTTTTATCTGTTGTGAAATGGTTTTCTGGGGGTGACTGGGTCTCAATTATGTGTCCAGAGTTACAGCACCTAGTACCCACTAGAAAGAGTTATCTATGAACTGGCACTGGCTGCCTGTGGGATGGCATTTTGATGCATACCAGGAGAGTGGTTGAGATCATGGTGATGGAGGTTTGAAGATAGCTGTAAATGATATCCTGAGCCAGGGGATGGAGGTGGAGGTGGGGTACAGGTTTGACAGAGGCATCATAAAGGGGTCTGGCTAGGAGGCTGAAGTTGGGAACCCAAAGGTGGGGAAAGCAAGCTAGGATGAGAAATGAGAGCATTTTCTGCTTTTTTGTGAGGCAAGGAATTGATTGAATGAGAGCTTTGTGATTTGTGGCGATGGCCTGGAAGGTTGTTTAAAAGGTAGCTCCAGGTACTGATGAATTTTTTTTTCATAACAGGACTTGAATTCAGGACCTTGCATTTGCCAGGCAGGCACTAGGCCACTAACTATATCCCCAGCCCCAGCCCAGATACTGAATAGTAATATGGACAAATTGTGTCTTGGAAGGTGAGGCAGGACAACTATAGGAGGAGAGAAAAGAGAGAAGGAAAGAAGTATGACAGTCTTTGGTAGAGGGGCTCCAGATCAAGATAACATAAACATACTGGACATCTTTACTGGTAAGAAGTAGAATCTAGTCAAGATTGTGGCTGAGAGCCTGGCTGAATAAATGGGACTGTCCCTAATTCCTTGGAGGAGGATTGTCCTGGTGAGCTGAGTGTCACAGCTCAAAGTAAGAGTCAGTGTAAGTGAAGGCAAAAGGGTTTTGGGACTCACAGTAGAGCTGAGGAATTGGAGGAAGGGGGAAGGTAGTGTGTGTAGAGAGGGAAGGAGAAATTTAAATGATGTCCATTGTGCAGAATTTGAAAAGGAGGACCTGTCCCAGGAGGAGAACAGGGCACCAGAAGTGAATAAGAGTAAAATTTCAGGGTGTTATCATGTACAGATGAAAAGGATGGCTATCAACTCCCACTACTGATAGTAAAGATTTAACAGTAGGTTCCAAGAATGTTCACAAAGAAGAGGTAAGTGGTCCCTATGTGAGGAAAATTGAGACTGACCCTCAGTCAGAAGAGTTATCCTGGGCTCTTGTGTAGTGATAGGCTGGGGACATAAAGAGTCACAGGACCCATCAATCTTTAGCTAGAACAGGTCCTATTAAGGCAGCAGACCATTGCACTGGAGTGGACAATTCCACCCTTGTTTTGGAGTGAGGACAGTACCTTTTCCAATCCTTCTTTAAGGTCTTTGAAGTTAGGATTTTGTGGGCATTGCTTTGCCCAACGTCCCATTTTGCCACATCAAAAGCAAGGCTCAGAGGGGATCATACTTTTGTTTAAGTTGCTAGCCAGGCTGGAGTGTTGTTGTGAGAAGATGAAGGATGGATTTATTGAAGGCTTTTTGGAGACCTCTTTGACAAGTTCTTCATTTTGGTAGACCCTGAAGGCAGCAATCATGAGAGGGGTCTTATGTCAGAGCCCAGAGTGTCAAATGGGAAGAAGGACAATTGGGATGAAAGGAGCATCCTCCTCCAAGATGAAGACCAAAAGCTGGAAGGAACTGCAAACAGCAACCAATATCCAGGCAGGTCTGCTGTATCTGGGGCTGAAGCAGGAGAATGGGCCTAACTAGGATTCAGGACGGCTGAGCAGAGGGACAGACATGCTGGACTGCTCCCCAGGACTAACCCCACGGCCTTAAAGGGCAGAATTCTGGTGGAGATGTTAGAAAGAGGTCTCTGGTGGGCTGGAAGCAATGAGGTCACTGGTTCTTATCCAGTAGGTTGAGGTGAGGGAGCCAAATACGGGAGCAGCGGCTCTTGACCACCCCCACCCTGGCTCTCAGCGCCAGATGTTACATAAACGGCGATGACCCCCGTAAAAGAACACAGCGCCAGCCCAAATTTGGGGTTCCAGCCAGGACCTCCTGGACACAACCAAAGGTTAGTTCCAAGTCCAGTTTATTGAGTTGGGTCTTTTACGGATAGGGTTAAGGGGGTCAGTGGGACCGGCTTGGGTGGAGCGAAGCGGAGTGGAATGTCTGAGTATGTGCCCTCATAGCAATAGCTAATGTTCTACTGTGGGGGCCTTTTGACCCAGCAGGTCGGGTGAGTGTGCCTCGTCCTAGCAGAGCAGGCATTTTTCGCTGATTTCAGATGGTTGGGAACAGGAACATATTCGGGCAGCTGGGGTGCCCCAGGAGGGGATGGGGAGTAGGAGACAGAGGTCAGATCTGTCACTGCCCTCCCTAGCTTCCTCTCTTCCCCATTCTCGGCGTAACTGACCTTTGCCCAAACCTCCTGCCGCGGCCCCTGGCCCACCCAAACACACTCCGGCTCGGTGAACACCTCACCAACTATTTGCAGAGAAGCGGAAATCGCCGAACTTTCTCAGCCTCCTGCTCCCCAACCCACAGCACTTACTGCTCAACCCCATCCCTGCTGCTGCCCTCCTATCCCAGTGAGGCGGCAAGGGCAGTGCGAAAGCAGCGGAATAGCGAGGAGCCTTCCACACACTCGCCCCGGGCCGGGGCCCGGACTCCCGCGGTTCTTGTCTGAGGTGATGTCTGCTCACTCCTCCCTTAAACCCCACTCCACCTGCGTTCAGTACCTCGCAGACCTGGGGAATGTAGTTCTCCTTGAAGTAGTTCTTCAGCGCGGGGTCGGCAGTGCGTAGTGAGGCCATGGCTAAGGCGGAACTGAGAGGCCGCCCTCGGTGGGCTAGCGGCGCTAGTGCCGCGGCCTCCACGTGGGCTCCCTGACTGGAGGCGTTGCCCAGCAACCACAAAGCGGAACGCAGAACCCGGCTCAAATTCTCCCAGAAGGAGGGGCGGGGCCAAGGGGGACGGAAAATGAATAGGCCGATCAATGGGCAGGCCGATGGGGCGAGCCAATGGGCGGGCCTAGGGGGCGGGCCAATGGGCAGGCCAAGGGGAAAAGCCAATGGGAAGACCAAGGGGGAGGGCCAATGAGCAGGCCTAGGGGGCGGGCCTCGCAGATGACATACAGAGCCCGGAAAGAGTCTCGCTGAAGAGGGCGCTCTTGTTTAGCGGGGCGCTTCCGGGAGGCAGGGCTCAGATCGGTTCCTCGTCGAGCAGTCGCGTGGCGCAGCATGGGCAGCGCACGGGCTGCAGGTTGGGTGGCGGCAGGCCTGATCTTGAGCGCGGGCGCTGGCTTCTACCTCTATCGCCAGGCGTGCGGCCGGCGGCGCAGCAAGCGCGGACTGCGCCCTTCAGGGTCCGCAGGTGTGCAGGGACCGGGCGGGTGTGGGCGCAGGCCTCGAGCCTCCACCTCGAGCAGGACCTTCCTGCCCGCGATCGGCGTGGCAGCGGAGGCCTGACCGATGCTAATGACCTCTCGCTCGCTCGTGGGTCGCCGAGCTATGGCGACGGCGGAGCGGGCAAGAACCGGTCGGATACAGACTGCACGCGGCACCCGGGCTGGGCAGGCAGGCCGCGGGGAAGACAGGGCCCGCGGCATCAGGGGCGCGGGTGTTCTGGAGGAACAACTGCACAAACCACAGCCTCTGGGCCAGGATTAGGCTTCTGTCCAGAAGTTAATGGGTGCAGTTGGAATGCTGACGGTCTGCACACTGCTCCTGAGGATAGTTCAGGTCGGGGAAGCTGTTGGGGTACCCGTCAAAAATAAAATCTGCCAGCCAGAAACCTTTTCCACAAATGTAAAAAAATCAAACGTCACAAGCGGTCTGTTTAATACGGTACCAAAAACGGAATTGACACTCTGTGTAGCTGGGCACATAGAACTCAAGTCAAATGATAACTTTAAGAGGACTAGACAACATTTGGGTATGCATATAATTCACTCTAAATTCGCTGGTAATTAGAGCAGTTATTTCTGTTGGCTAAATGCCTTTATCCAGAGGCAAAATAAGGCGTCTTTATGACTTTATAATACTCAGGTAAAATATGGAAGCAGGTGTCTGGGTTAGGCTCCCACAGAACTGGAGAGATTGAGGCTTTTTTATGCAGTTCAGTCTGGCCTTAAGCTCACTTTGTAGCTTTGTGCTCCATCTTGCAAGGATTCTCCAGCCTCATCCTCCCTAGTGCTGTGATTACAGGAGTGCACCACACGCCCGGCTTTCGGGCTCTGTTTTAATGTTCACATTTCAGAGGCTTCCAAGAAAAATGTTGGGTTTTAAAACTGGCTTTTATTTGACTTACATTTATACTAAAAGGTGAAACAAAAGATTTATAATTGCAAATTTGCTCATGAAAAGGCTCTAAGAATGGGGATCAAGGCATTTCTTTCCGTTTCGTTAAAATATGCATTTACCCTTGACAGCCTAATTTGTTGTCTTTCTTTGTGTCAGATATTTCTGCAGGGCTGGCAGTGGGCTGCACCCAGATACCTTCTTCCTGACACTTACTCTGTCTTGGTGAATAGTGACTGAGCCTTACCTTTAAAGTTTCAGTCTCCACGGTCATTGTCATCTTAAGTTAGACAACTTTAAAAATAAGTTGCTCACAGTCCATTTTTTTTTGAAGCTACATGTCTATCTTTGAAGACTTGAGAAATAACCATTTTGCTGTCATCACCCTTAAGTTTAAAGGGTCTTTTATTCTTGTCTTAAACTTTAAGAAATGCTTGATTCATATACTATTTTGTAATTCCCATACTATTAAGACTGAAAGCATTGGAAAAGATGAAAACCATCCCAAATCACAAAACAACCTGATACCAAAACCTGTCTCAGTTATGAATAAAGATAAAATCTTAAAATACTAGCAAATCAAATCTATCAGAGGATTAAAGAATTAATATACAAAAATTGTGATTAGAAAAGTTCTGCTTAGTGCAAATCCTATTCTATAATTGACCTATGCTCTGTAGACAAGTATTCCATTGAATGGGTTTGCCTGATTTTTAGAAAAAAACAAAATGCTGTTAGCATTAAGGGTCCATATTATTTGCCTGTAATAGCTTACCAGTAGACATATACTGAGGAACTATTGGCTAATTTCTGCATGTCCAGGACCCTTATGATAGAGGGGAAAGAAACTCCCAAACTACTATATATCCAGTAGGAATTTGTGTTCTTTAAAATCGAAGAAAGAATTTTAGGGACAATGAAGGATAAGAGCAGAAAATATTTATTGAGAGAAAAAAAAACCCTGCTGTCTGGGAGAGAGACAGAAGGGTCCTGTCCAGTTTGCCAGTGACTGTCTTTTCTAAGGACTTTAATAGAGCAAAACCATGAGGTGAGACCCACCCAAGGTGGGGAAAACATGGGAACTGGCAAGGCAGGCAGGCATGAGGTGGTACAAAACTGTGGTCAGCCAATAAAATTCATTGTTCAGATAAAATTGACCAAATCAGGGATAAATGGGGAAGCAAGTCACATAGCAGGCAGGCATGCTTGGTTGGGATGGTGATTCCTGGCTTCCTCAGGATGATCCATACCTACTTAGAATATCAGTCTCTGATGTTTATATTTAGGGTATGGTTATATTTGTTTTGCATTTTGTCTTGAGGTCTGGCCCTCAACAGAGGCGTCTGTCTCCTCCAAGGCAGCAAGGTATCTACCTGGTCTTCTGCACTGGCCCCTCAAGGGCCCAGCCCTGTCTGACTGCCTAACTAACTCACCTGCCTGTAACACTTAGTATGCCATCTGTCCATTGAGAATAATAATAGTATCTTCATCCTAGGGTCACTTGAGGATTAAATGAGACAAAGTATGTAAAATTGCACCTAGCATCAGAGTGTGTGTTCAGTTTTTTTTTTTTTTGGTTTGGGTGTTTTTGGTGGGGGGTGAGTACCAGCAATCAAACTCAGAACCTTTTGCTTACCGGGCAGGCACTGTGCCACTCAGCTATATTCCCAGCCCTGGTACTGTTTTTTTAAATGAAAGAAACAGCTCATGTTGATTTTAGATGAATGTTAAATAACTGTTTCCTATCCAGAAGATTTAACCAATGGCTCACACAATGATGTCCTAAATGCTGAACAGCTTCAGAAACTCCTTTCCCTGCTTGAGTCAACTGAGGATCCTATAATTACTGAAAAAGCCTTGGTCACTCTGGGTAACAGTGCAGCCTTTTCAACCAGCCAAGTAAGTACTGTCATTCAGCAAGCAAGCTCCTTTTGTCCAAATACACTGGCAGTAATTGTGTGGATAAGTTACTTGACCTCTCAGAGCCTAATTTCCGCATCTATACAGTGTAAGCTACATGTGCCTACAGTGTAATGTCTGTTTACTACTGAAAGCACAGCCTAATGACAATGTGATTAATAATGTTTCTTGATACCTGCGAAACTGGTCATTGGCATCATAGAGTGAGTCTGTTCAACATTTAACAGTGTTTGGTCTTTTAAGTTGCTTAAAACTTATCAGTGGAACAGTGGAAGCTTAAGTACATACTTTAAGTTGTATAATATTGTAGCTATTAGCCGCATGGTTCTGGTAACACTAAATCAGTGTGAATGGCTTCTACAGGTACAAATTTAACAAGACTAAGAAGCTTAATGGGAATGCTCCCTTGTTCCCTCCTCCCTTCTCCGGGGTACAAACATTTGTGTAATTCTTTCTCACCTATTGTTCTTTGTTAACCTTGTCAGAAGCTCAGAATTATTTGAAATTCATACTTTCTTTGAATCTAGTTTTCTCCAAATGCCATAGTTTACTGTACAGCTTTAGAGGTCTTTAGAAAGATACACAAAATGTTTGTGCATTATTCTACTCTTTCAGTTGCAAATGACAGAATACTACTAAAATTATTTTAGGGAAAGTACTGAGATCAGCAAACTTGAATTTCTAAGAATAGGTTTGGTTTAGGGCACAATTAGACTTAAGTTCAAGACTATGGAGTTATCTCCTTCTCCCCCCTCCCCATTCCTTTCCCCTCCTTCTCCCTTTTCCTCTTCTTCCTCTCTCTTCCCCCCTTCTCCCCTCCCCCATCCATAACCTTCCCCTTTTATTCCCCTCCCCCTCCCTTTTGACTGCATTTGTGCTTTTCTGTTTTTGGCCTTGCCCACAAAGAGGTTTGCTTCAAGGAGTAGAAGGAAAACCATTAACTTCTCATATATTCATCCCTGCAGCTCATGACCCAAAAGGTAGTATTCCATCAGGATCAAGTGCCAGCCCTTCTGATCAGTCTCTAAGCAAAAGACCCCGGACCCTGATTGGTGAGGCCTGGCTCACATGCATATCCTGCAGCCAGGTAGCAGGGGTGGACATGGACTCTGTTGGCCAACAGCCACTCTGTGGAGTGGAGGAAGCATTGGTCCCTGGCATCCCATAATAAGTGATGAAAAGCAGTAGATGGTGACCAATTTGCTAGCCAGATCATATTGAGATATTTCTGATGCCACCATTTTATATCCCTCTGAATCAAGTTGTAGGCACAGTGGGTCCTTTCTTGATCAGTGGAAGTGAGTGCTGTCACCATCAATTATAGCACCTTGATCTGCTTCAACAATAGTCACTCATAACGGCGTTTTTGTCTCCAGACTACATATATGTACTGTGTGTGTTAGGCTGGCCCCATGAGATTATATTGCTTACTGTCACAGCTGGCTTGGTTTGTGTAAGTACCATCCACTCTTATGGTGTTCACACAGTAAAGAAATAGCCCGAGAAGGCACTTCCCACAGCATGTCCCTATTGGTAAGCAGTGCGTAACTATTTGGTAAGAAGGTAGGAAAAGCTGTTTTCTGGTAGCCACAGCACCTTTGAAAGGATCTGGAATTGCAGAGGGAAAGCTGCCCTGTTCTCCAGTGCTGACCAAGGACACATGGTAACTGAATTTTGCCATTAACTGTGCCAAATCTCAGATTATTTTTCTGTGGAAATTTTGGGTACCATTTTTTAAGCTGTGTAGAACTCCAGTTCTGCAAGATGTTAATGTGTTCCCCTTTCCCACCACTGAAAAGTGACCCTTTAGTGCATAATTCACAGTGCATAGTATGTCATAGTGTCATACTATTGTCACTATTCCTAATCAGTGTGTCACAGTATAGAAACATACAGCACTAGGCATAGTGACACATGCCTGTGATCTCAGCACTCAGGAGGCTGAGGCAGGAGGATCACCATGAGTTCAAGGCCAGCCTGGGCCCCACAGTGAGTTCAGAGTCAGCCTGAACTACATATCAAGACTTAGTCTCAAAAAAAAAAAAAAGTACATGTTTATTCTTATAACTAGTGCGTCCCAAAATTATATAACCATGTGAACCCCCACACATTTTTAATGGGCATCTTACCCCTATTAAAGCAAATGTTCCAAAGAATACATGTTAACAGACATTGTTTTAGTAGTGTATTCTAAATGATAACACTTTTCTAAGTTTGCCTGTAATAGAGAATGTAGCTCATTCAGAGTAAATTATCTTGTTTGTAAATTGCGTCAAGATCATTTGAGTAGCTCTGCAGATCTTTATTGTATAGCTCCATGCTTGTAGTTCAGAGACTCACATATGTTAATTTTATTTGCAACTGATTTTCTTTATCTGCAACATTATGGGAAGACAGCGGGATCACTATAGATAGTGATTGTATGGTACACTTGTCAAGAAGTGAAAAAAAAGTGATTTTGAATGGTTTGCCATAAAGAAGTGATAAAGGAGGAGATATATTTAACCAGATTATATAATGTATAGCTGTATCAGAAATCACAAAGTAGTTTATTTATTTATTTTTGTCTTTTTGAGACAGGGTCTCTGCAGTTCAGGCTGGCCTTGAGCTCACTTTGTAGCCTAGCCCTGGCTGGTCTCGGACTCACAATGATCCTCCTGCCTCAGCCTCCCAAGTGCTAGGATTACAGACATGAGCCACCATGCCTGGCTCACAAAGTACTTTATTAATATGTATAATTTTGTTTTTACATATGAGTTTAAAAAATAAAATTAATTTTAAAATACTAGCAAGATTTTGTTTTTACATAGTGAGTTCAGGATCAGCCTAAACTATGTAGAGAGACCCCATCTCAAAAAAAAAAAAAAGAAAGAAAAAGATAAAGAAAAAAGACTTAGTGATACAGTAAGTGATGAATTCCCAAGACATGAATTTCAGATTCTTTGTATACAATGAGCAAAGAACTACAAGTATATACCAAATGTTTAAAGAAAAAACAACTACATTTATTGAAGTTTATGGGAAAGTTCTGCTCACAGCAAGTCATTCCTGCCAGCCACAAAAAAGTGACCCAAACAGGAAAAAGAAGTGGTTCTGAGGGGATAGGTCAGGTTTTAAGATTTTCTTAATGGGAAGATTTGTATGTGGGAAAAATATTTCTTAAAAGTGATTAATTTTTCATTGTGTTTACAGCTTTTGAATTCAAGGGAGGGGAGGCATACTGAAGTTATGGTATTGTTTTTGTTTTTTCCTTCTTAGGCTATTATTCGCGAATTGGGTGGTATTCCAATTATTGGAAGTAAAATCAACAGTCCAAACCACAGTATTAAAGAGAAAGCTTTAAATGCACTAAATAACTTGAGTGTGAATGTCGAAAATCAAATCAAGATAAAGGTAAGTTTTGTGAAATCAAAAACGTAAAAGGTTTCCTATACATGAAAGAGAAAATAATAAAAAGGTAAGTGATGAAATGAAACTTTAGTAGTCTGTCCCATGTAACTCTGTGGCCAAGAATTGACTAAATAAATAGTGACTAGCCCGGCTTGGTGGCTCACGCCTGTAATCCCAGCACTCGGGAGGCTGAGGCAAGAGGATCATTGTGAGTTCGAGACCAGCCTGAGCTACAAAGTGAGCTCAAGGCCAGCCTGGACTGCATAGCAAGACCGTGTCTCAAAAAGACAAATAAATAAAGAAATAAATAGTGACAAAGGCAGAGAAGAGAGAAGCCTGAAGTAGCGAATAGGAGGTAGAAAACAAGGGACTTTTGTAATTGGAGCTCATTTAATCCAAAGACCCTAGAAGAACCAGGCCAGAATCAAACAACAGCAGCAGAAGCACTGAATGAATTAAGAAGTGGTATGAATTCAGTTCATCAAATGAATGTCTGCTCTGTGGAACAGAATATAGGCGTGAGTAGGATGCACCTCTCGCTCTGAGCAAGCTAAGAGGAGATAAAGCTGCTCCATAAACAAAGAATTAATTCAAGGCAGAACTTGATGAAGTACTTTAAGGAAAGACAGGAGAAAAAATGCAGCAGAGAGAAGAGATCCCACCCCAAAGTTCCTTTAAGAAGTGGTGCCTGGTCTGGCTTTTAAGAATGTCTAAGGTCTCTACAGGTAGAGTTGGGCAAGGAGAAAATTCCAAGAAAAGGGAATAAGGGGAGTTGGGAATAACTGAGCTGACCCAATTGGTAATGCTATTACTAGAATTTAAATGGAGGAAAGACCTGGATACAGTGAGGGTATAAATATTCAGCACAGTTTAGCAAATCCTTCAAAAGACATTAGTGCCTTTATTTTATTTTATTTTATTTTATTTTATTTTATTTTATTTGGCGGGGGGTGGTGTACCGGGGATCAGACTCATGACTGCACGCTCGCAAGGCAGGCACTTATGCTGCTGAGCTGAATCCCCAGCCCCCATTAAAAACACGTGACGGGCTGGGGATTTAGCTCAGCAGCATAAGTGCCTGCCTTGCAAGTGCATAGTCGTGAGTTCGATCCCTGGTACAAAAAAAAAAAAAAAAAAAAAGTGACATATAAAGAACTAGAATAACTGTGTTTTAAAAGGATGGGTGTCACCAGTGAACCTTTGACTTAGAATTTAGAGCTTCAAACTGCAATGAAATTTCAATCCCTGCTTTATTGCCATTGCTTTAGTGTCTGTGATAACATGGATACATTGGGGATCTTTAAAAAAAAATTATTGAACAGTTGCTCATTCCTTAGAACTCCAAGTTAGGGCAATTTCCTCAATAGGACTTTTGGTGGAGTTTAAATTTGGTTAGGTTAAAAAAAAAAACGTATATAGATATAGATACTGACAGATGGATCTCCATCTACCCATCCTTTCATCCCTAGCTAAAGAAGAAAGAAATTGGGTCAAATGTAATTTTGCTCTGCTTATTTTTGACAGAATTAACTCTAAAGAAAAGTGCTGTTTCACTTTGTTCCCTCCCGCCTTCTTTACCTTCCAAGTGAGGCTGCTCTCAGGACTCTCTTTACCTTGCTTTACTTTGCTCTCATGGGGACTGAGGTAGTCCCCATGATGACCTTGCATTTCTTTCTGCTGCCCCTGGGGTCCCAGACCAGGAGAAACAAATGTGGCTAAACTAGGAGGCCTGGTGTACAATCAGGACCTCGCGTCCTTGGGCCCTGCACGTCCCAAGCTCCTTGAAGACCTCACAGTCCTGGCTGTACAATGTGCCCCAGAACCCACCTCGTGAGCATTGTCTGCAGGATCCTGCCAGAGCTGTTTATAAAACGCTCAGCACAGTGCCAGTGTTAGCAAAGGCAACTTTAAAAATGTGTCTGCGGTTCGTGGGCTGAGTAGAAAAGTCTTTTCCGAGGTGCCAGTTCTATTCTCACCCTCGGAGGTTCCAAGATGCTCACAGTTTCCCCTCAGAGGTTCCGAGATGCTCACGGTTTCCCCTCTGCCTCCAGGTGTTCGTCAGTCAAGTCTGCGAGGATGTCCTGTCCGGTCCCCTGGACTCTGCTGCACAGCTGGCTGGGCTGCGACTGCTGACAAACATGACGGTCACCAATGCGCACCAGCACCTGCTCAGCGATGCCGTCGCAGGCCTGTTCCGCCTGTTACTGGCTGGAAATGGCAACACCAAGGTACGAGGGGTGCAGTTACTTCTTGAAGGGTGGAGAGCTGTTGCCTCCTCATGTTAAGATGAAGACTGACTTCCCAGGCTGCCCAGCTTAAGTTGATGGAACTCAAAAATGAAAATGTGGAGTCAGCTTATTAAAAATGTTCCCGGAGCCTTATGGTTATCCCTTAATATTAAAAATTAGCTTGTAAGAATCATCTGCTGCTTCACTTACTGACATCCACTGGGTTTTCTGAGGCTCTGACTGAAGTGGAGTAGCTAACTTCCTGCCGTCAGAAACAGGAACGATGTAATTAAGAGGAGTCAGGGAGTAATAATCGTGGCTTGTTGAATTTTTTGCTTACCTCAAGATTAACAGAACATTTTATTTATTCAGTCATCATTTCTTGCAAAATCTGTGTAACATCACTTTTATTATATGTTTTAGTACATAATGTTTCCATTACTTGTGTGGCGTCAGTACAGGTACATGACACGTCTGATTCCCTTTTTAGCCCCTTTCTCTCTTCTCCCTCCTTCTCTTGATCCCCTTCCCATGTGAGAGAGACCTGTCTCCCTACTCCTGTTATCTGTCTTTTATTTTGCTCTTTACTTATGATTTGAGTTTCTCACATAGGAGAAACTGTGTGATATTTAAGCAAGTTATGTCTGATTTATTTCACTTAAAATTGTGGCGTTCGGGTGCATTCATTTTCCTACAAATGACTCAAGATTCTCATCTTTCTTTATGACAAAGTAGTACTCCACTGTGTAAAATACATTTTCTTTATCTGTTCATCTATTAATGAACTCATAGGCTGCTTCCAAGATTTAGCTGTTATGCATTCTGCTGCTATAAACAGTCATATATCCCTGTAACATGACATCTTTAACTCTTCTGGGAAGATACTTCAAAGATACCTAGAAAGAGAATAGCTGGGTCAAATAGAATTTCTGGTTTGAGTGTTTTGAGAACCCTCTGTACTGACTTTCACAGTGGTTGTTCTAGTTTACCTTTCTACCAACAATGGAGGATTCCTTTTCTCATGCAGCCTCACTAGCATTTATTATTATTTGATTTCTTGATGATGCCCATTCTTTGTGGAGTAAGGTAGAATTTCAGTGTTGTTTTAATTTGCACTTCTCTAACAGCCAGCAGTGCTGAACATGTCTTCATTTATTTACTGGCTATTTGTACTTTGTGAGCCGTATTCACTTTCCATTTGATAACTGATTTTTTTTTCTTTTGGTACTGGGGATCAAACTCATGACCTTGTGCTTGCCAGGCAAGCACTTAAGCCACTGAGCTAAATCCCGGCCCTTCACTTTCCATCTGATTGGGTCTTTTATTTGGGGAGAGTCTAATTTTTTTTTTTTAGTTCCTTATATATTCTAGATATTAGTCCTCTGTCTGATGAATAACTGGCAAAATTTTCTTCCCATTCTGTAGGTTGTCTTTGCACTCTTTGGTTGTTTCTTTTGCTGGCTGTATAGAAGCTCTTAAATTTGATGCAATTCCATTTTCTGTCTCCTGGTATTGTATTCCTCTCTGTTGCAACTAGGATTCTGCAACTAGGCCTGTGAGTTTACCTGTTTTATCTTCCGGCAGGTTAAGTGTTTCTGTGTAAACTACTTTTTCTAGTAGTATATGAAGTGAGAAGAAAATGCCTGGGCATTTTAAGGCCACATGTGAAGCCTTGCTCAAATATCTGACCCACTATTGTGATTTCCAAGGATTATGGCAGAGTCTCACTATAGATCTACTTCTGCCCTTTTGAGGCATTTATGAGCTTTCCACATTTCCCATAGCCAAACTTATTTGGATCTGGTCCAAGATGTACTCATTGTCATTCCAAATTAAATGTAAGAGTAAGACCTCTTTTAGCAAAATTGCTCCATCCCCACACGATTCCAGCATGCACGCCTCTGTCTCCAGTAAGCAGGATGAGTTCCAGGCCTAGGCCCTGGACCCTGCTTCCCTCCTCAGCCCAGTGTGGTCGCTGCAAGAAAGGTCTGTCCTGCACCTGACTCAGCTGCTGTGCTCCCCAGAAGCCCAGCACAGACTCAGCTGAGCTCAGAGCCAGGGGTTCTGGCCTTGGGCCTGTATGTGACTGTCTCAGACATGATCTGCTTTTCAGTATAATTACGACTTTAAAAGCTGACTCATACCACAATAGTATGTTCTAATTCTGTTTTGTTTTCCATTACATTTCCAACAATGAGATTTCTGGGATAGAATGGCGGGGGAGCATTCTGCCTAGGAACCTTGCCACCAATGATAGCATTGTTTCTCCACAGAAATTGAATGTAAAGTTCTAATTGTCAAGTAAACTTTTGGATAAGCATGCATCAGTTAGTGGGAATATGTATCCATATTTTAAAATCTTAAGGTAGTTATCTAATGATACTGTAATGACTTTGGTGTGTATCGCTGATCCATAAGTAAATACACATGGTGGAAGATTAACATAAACACCATGTTCAATACATCTACAATGAGAATGAACAAAGCTAACAGCTTAAAATAAATGTCTTGGAGTCACCACAAGATGGCACATGTGAGAAGAGGGACATGATAGGTTTTCCAGCCAAAATACAGTACATATCTTTAATCCGTAGTTGTCCTTTAATTGTATATATTTTTCTTCATGTCTAATTCCTTTCTGCAGAGCATGGAAAATCACATTTTACTACAGAATATTAAATAGATACCAACCTACTACTCCCTGGTTGTGTACCTGCCTTCAGTGACCACAGTGGGCCTTGTGGATTTTATAGGCTCCATCTAGGCCTGTTTCATAGGTGCAGGACCATCTCCTTCATACCCCTTGTTCTTGTTTTGCCAATACAGACCTCACTGATGTTGGAACCAGTATTTTTTTCTTAACACTAACCCTTGCTGGTGTTGATGGCCATGGATCTGGCCAGATGAATGCCACTGACGATGTCCCCAGGGAGAGCAGTAAAGAAGGGTCAGGTGTCACCTTTACTCCCTTAGGAGGCCTGTTTGCAAAACATGATCTCTGCTTCAACAGTTCACCAGTGGTTACCTCTAGGGAGGGGGAGGACACCGAACAGTAGCTTTTGTCTTTGCCTTGTTCCTTTCTGTTTGAAATTTTTATCATAACCATGTATTTTTATTTTTAAAAAACTAAAATTGATAAAAATGAGATTAAATAATAAGATGATCAAAGGAATTGTAACCATACAGTATGAGATACTATATGGGCATAAAGACCAGAAAGAAAACACAAAAGCATCATAATGATCATTTCTGGTCATTGGGAATAGGAATGAACTTCCTTTTTCTTGGACTTTATTGTCTTTAAAAATGTTCCCGGGCTGGAGGTACAGCTCAGTGGTAGAGCACTTGCCTGGCATGTGTGAGGATGTAGGTTCAATCCCCAGCAACGCCAAATAAATAAATAAATAAATAAAAGTTCTATAGTAAAATCTATTGCCTTTGAAATTAAAAAAAAAGTTTAAATAAACATCCAAGTTTCTTCCTAAGAAGGAAATAATATTTGTTGCTTCCTCTTGACTTCATTACCTTCTCCTTTCACCTCACTGAAGTATCTTGTAGAAACTGTGATTTCACGTGTTTTTAGGAGGAAATTCCATTTTAATATTTAAATTATTTTCAGAAATAAGTGGTAAGAATGCTGAAGTTTTAGTCAGCTATTAAATGTGTTTACTAATTATTTATATCACTGTACCTATTTAAATGACTAAACATTTTTCACATAAAAAAGATAACCTAGGTGATTCCTAGTACCAATAAGAAGAAAATGGCTATATTCCTTATTTAGTCTTGGTAACCAAACTGTTTGAAAATTTCCATACCTTCAGTAGAAATGAACTAAAGTTTGAGAGGTTTTTTTTTTGTTTTTGTTTTGTTTTTTTTATTCCAAGGAACATCTTTCACTCATCAGTAGGCATAATAAAGATCACTCAATGCCCTCAGCTAAGCTGACTGTGTGCTAGGTGTGTGTGAGCAAATGGTGAAGGCATTCGTGGGGTTCCTCCCATACCTGTAACGGTGGAATTGGAGGAAGTCTAAGGCACTGCTCTGTAAGAATTCCTCTGCAAGCAGGAACACAGCTCTAAGAGCTCGGAGGGAGAGACTTTGTGGAGTGGAAGGACTGAGCCTGCTTCCAAGCACAGGCAAGACTTTCCATGGAAATGTGGTGAGGAGAAAGCATGCCAGGGAGAGAAGATTCATACCTGCTGGCCAGGGATAAACCTGTATTCTCATTTCAGGTTCAGGTTTTGAAGCTGCTTGTGAATTTGTCTGAAAATCCAGCCATGACAGAAGGACTTCTCAGTGCCCAAGTAAATAAATCATACGCTTATTTTGTAAATACATACATTTTTCAGTTTGGATAAATAGATCTAGAAACATTTACCGTGAAACGTTCCCAGGGATCCTCTCTGAAGAGCACTGTGAAGATGCTGCTTTATTACGCTTCCTATGTAGTACTCTCTTAATGTTCTGTGACAAAGACACTCATAGACACGGCATAACCAAGTCCCCAGTGTTGTGCCGGAAGCCGGGCTGAGCACAACACACAGGGCTTCTGGTCTAGCAGAGAGACAGAGATGTGTCACAAGGGCGTGAGGCAGTCGGAAGCTGAAGGCAGGTGAGCTGAGACGGAGCAGGAAGGAACCCTTGTGTGACCCACCCAGCCCTGTCTCCTGCCCTGTGTACCGCAGGAAATGGGAGGAATCAGTGAGCCCTCAGAAAAACTATGGCGGAGCCTAAGGAGGGAAAGGAGGTTTTTCCAAATTGACCTTATTCTGGGAAATCTTACTTTTAAACTGAAATGCAAAACCTCTGTTTCCATTAGTATACACTGTAGGAGTAAGATTTTATACATCCAAGTTATGCAGTGAACTTTCTGTGTCAGGATTTTTAAATGTAGAAGTGTTTTATGTGCCAGTGATAACCATCCTTTCCTATTTCAGGTGGACTCCTCGTTCCTTTCCCTTTTTGATGACCACATAGCACAGGAGATTCTTCTCCGCATACTTACACTGTTTCAGAATATAAATAACTGCCTCGGAGTGGGAAGCCCTCCGGCTGTTCAGCCTCCTTTCCCTGAAGGTTCATTGTTTTCTCTATTATACGGAGAAGAATGCATCCAGAAAATAAAAGCTTTAGTTTATCATCATGATGTTGATGTGAGAGAAAAGGCTGTAACAATAATACCGAAATTCTGAGTGGCTGTCACACTTTCCAGAGTAGTACGGTCTACAAGGTAACACACAGAAACTTACTTTGCTTCTTTTTTATAAAGCAATTCTCTCAGCTGTAATGTTGTTGTTTTGGTATCAGGAATGAAACTCAGGACGTTGCACTTGCCAGGCAGGCACTGTGCCACTGAGCTGCACCCCCAGCCCTCACCTGCTGACCTTGAACTTCACAGTTTAACACAGTTGACCATCCTCAACTTGACATGATGCTCAAAGATTTAAAATTTGAAGCATTTCAGGTTTGTGACTTTTGAATTGGGGATCCTCAGCCAGTAAAGTCTATGCAAATATTCCAGAGTCCCCAAAACTCCAAAGTGTGAAATACTTCTGGACCTCGGCATTTCAAATAAGGGTTCCCAATGTATGTAACTTGCTAAGTCTTCCAGTTCATTTTGGACCATTTTATTGATGCTAAACAAATACAGGTTTGGATTGAAACCATTTGTTTGCTATTTGCTGAGACACACATTGCCTTCACATGAAGTAGCAGTGATCTTTTTATGTAGAAGACCCCTTCTGTTGGAAGCGACTTACACTGACTCACCTGAGACACTGCACCAAGGACAGCCTTGGCCTTCAGCAGCAGTGAGATCCCGAGTTCTCATGTCCACCAGCTAAGCCAGCCATACTGCTTTCAGAAGTCTGTTGTAGTCCTCAGAATCAAGTCTCACCATTTCATCAGTAAAACTATGCAAAGTTTTGGGCAGAAAAGTTTCTTAGTACTTGCCTACTCCCAGTGTGCTAATGTGTCAGTGTTACCTATAAAATACTGCGACCAGTCCAAATGGCCATCCGTAAGCAGCTGGTGAACTCAGCTAGCCAGTCTAAAAAGGACGGAGTCTGAGCGTGCTAACGTGGAATACATCCACGAAGTATAGTTGTTCTTGAAAGCATGTTATAAAGGAAATGTGCATAATATGACTCTGTGTATTTTTTAAGTTTTATGGAAAGAACAGTTCTAGAATAACTCTTGGGAGCGGGACTGAGACTGGGGAGTAGGGAACATAACTTTTCTATGGATGTTCATTTTGGTTTGAAGGGTTTTTTTTTTTAACCATAAGCATAAATTGTATAATTTTTAATAAAAAGTAAACAATTGACAAGGCTCTATTTTCCCCCTTGGCAGTACTTTATTTTCATCCATCTTTTTTTACTAACATTACAATATATGAACATTTCTCAGCTATTATCTTTTTAAATAGTATTTTTTCCCATCAGCAATAACAATTTGATGTTTAAATTCAGCCAGGTTCTATAATAAGTTCCCAAACCCCATCATGCTTAGCACTGAGTAAATATGCAAGCAGGTTCCTACTTGTAAGTTTCATTCATAAATATGCAAGACTATTTCCAAAGAGAGTTACAAATCCTCAAACTGAAAAATGTTCTCAGGGTTATCGTGATACAGAAATTAACTCTGAAGAAATATTTGAACAGTAGAAAAAGGGTTTATATAAGTGAAAAACAGGATGGGCCAGCCAGCCATGGTGCACCAGGCGTCTGCAGATATACCAGACTTTAGAACTTGATTAGCTGATGCTCCTCTATACATTTCACTCAGATAAAAACTTACAGTGGTCTGGTGTGTAAATGTTACTTATTTAGTGAAGACATTAAAAGATAACTTTCTGGAAAAAGATGAAAAACAAATTTGCAGTGGGCTAGAATAGTAGTAATAGATGGCTAAGAATAATACAATAGAAGTATGTAGTAAATCCTGGAAAGGCACATTTCTTTATAACAAGTTTTTTTAAAATCTACCTCCCTATTTAAGTATGTGTGCATATTAAAAACCAGGATTTGTGTTCAACGTGCTTTAGCAGCGCTGGATTCTAAAACTCTTCCCGTTTTTAGTCTGAGTAATTATACTTCAGAGATTAGAGCATTGATTCTGAAATGTCACAACATTAATATAAAGGGCAAGTAATTTTTTGCTATCCAGAACTCATAGTGAAATACACAGATCTTTCTTATGTAGGTAGTGACACATCTTTACTTTTATTGGGTGGTAAGATCTATCAGTGTTGCTCAGGATGTTCACTAATCAAAGATGAACAGGAAATTGACATCGACGATCAAAGATTAAAAGGTGTTCAGTGTGTATCAGACTGAACTAAAGGGAGATAATAGATTGGTCTTTTCAAAATTTATCTTCAATTAGCACATAAACCCTTCAAAATGTAAGTGAAAAAGTGAAAACCACTCGAGGTCATTTTGATAAGGCATGATACTGATACTTTATGGGTAAAAAACCAATGTAGAAGTATGAACAGGAGTAAAAAAGCTTGTCAGGAAGCCTAGAAAGACAAAGCAGGCCTCCAATGAAATGGAAGTAGAAACCAACATTTTAAAGTGCTTAGAGGCACTCAATTAAGAATACATGTATATACAGAACTAATGCTAAGGCCATTCCTGGAGAATAAGTACTCAAGCAAGAGGTACTTGGCTTGCTTCAGAGCTAAGAGATGAACCTTCAGCTTGACGTGCAGCAACAAGGATATGACGACAAGAATGCTGGCCCCAGAGCTGACCCCCGTGGCCCTCTCATCTTGGTGCACACAACTGGGAAGCTAATGTTTGTTCAGTTTTGTCCTGAATTTGATTTTCTTATGAGAATTTCCTTTGTGCTTCAGTGCCCCAAAGTCACATATACTCAGGTACCTTATAAACACACACATTGCACAAACACTTTGCTGATTTGAAACTTTTCAGTAAAAATACTCAATTTTGATAAATATCACTTGCATTAGCTGTTATCTACAAATTTATGAGGTGAGTAGCATGAAGCTGTTAGTCTTCAGTATGTAGTATCTAATGTCTGCTGACATACGCTGCAGAAGGATCGAGACGAAGCACAAGCCCGTTTTCAGCGTGCAGGTGGACCCGAGCACACGAGGCAGTGACATCTTAAAGCATGTTCTCCTTTAGATCTCTAAAAGTGCTTTTTAAAATCGCTTTATTTATTTTGTAGTTTGGAGGTAGGTCCGAAGTATCCTCTTGTTGCACACGAGGAAGAGGCACAGTGAGCATAGTGACTTCTCAGGTTACAAAGAAAATTCAAGATGGAACAATGAAAATTAAATCACATGTAGTGGTTAATGTGTCATTCACGCATCTGTGCAAATTACAAAGCAAGGTCCAGATAGCATTTGGTTTCGAAAACATGCGTCATTTTGTGTGAATGAAGCTTATTTCACTAAGCCTATGGATCCAGAACATGGAGTGGCCCCTCTAACAGTGCCTGATACACCTCCCTAGTGATCTCCCAGAGTACCAGGATTACAGGTGTGTGCCACCATGCACGGCCAGTAAAACTTAACTAGCTGACACCCAGTATCTACTTTTTTAACCACTTGTATTTTACAAAGGTGTTATACTTAGATGTCACTTGATACAAAAATATATAAGACATCTTAATCATGTAAAACAAAATCTTTATAGATATATTTAAGATTAGAGCTAGCAAACCAGGAAAAAATATGTATATAGAGAAAATGGAAAATGAAAATAAAAGTGAAATGTATATTATATTCACATGTAACATCTACATTTATCTTCTTTGAAATAATTATGTTTGTGTTTACCAGAAGGTATTTTAGAATAAAAATAGAAAATTTCATAAATCATTCTTATCACCGTACCCTTTCCCTTCCTCTGCCCAGATCAGACAGCTTCTAATCTGGGAATTGTAAATGTGCAATAGGACATAGTGTTGTCCTCTTTAAAAATTTAAGTGATGGCAGTCATGAGTGCACAAGGATGGGAATATACTTCATGCCAAAAAAATGTAATGATTAAAATGAAAAGTTTGTATGTATTTTATTACAATAAAAAGCAATGTCTTTACAAATGGTAATTTAGCCCAAACACTTATGTTTTTTTATTCTAACCAAAATGTATCACCTAACATTTGGCATGTAAGCTAATCTTGATAGAGCAAGAGCTTCTATGTTTATAAGCATGTGGGAATCAGCTGTATCATTTAATACAATGTGAACATTATTGTGTGTGTGTGTGTGTGTGTGTGTGTGTAGGCCTCTGAAAAGATCCAGGTAGACAGCCTGACCCACCTTGAAGAAAACCCTGATAGAAAAACAGATGCCTCTTTAATACCAGTGTTTCATAATCTCATAAAAATTCTACTACCACTAAAGTATAATGTTTTACTTAAAAAATTTCTACCGAAATGCTTACACCATTGATTATATATATATATATATATTTTTAACCCACATTGGCCAGCTCATTAGTTAAATGACCCACATGGTTTTCTAAGCTGGTCATCATACTGGTAAGCAAGTTATTACGTAAACATAAAATGCACACTTGCAGAAGTTGTTTCCAAAGGAAAAAGCCTTAACACTCCTCAATTTAAGTCTTTCCATCTGTTTTCAAACTTATATCAAATGATTCCTTTTTCATTAAAAGCTCCTGTGCTCATCTTTATTCAAAGTTTTATTCATCCGTATTTAAGAATCTTGATTCTCCATGCTTCAAGACAAAAAAATCTTCAGTGTTAAGTCCATATCTTTCCAGAGCTTCACTAAGTTTCACTGGAGGCTCTAAGTAATGCTGGCAAAATGCAAAAGAAAAAGGGAGAAAAATTAAATATACACATGAGGAATATTTCAAATATAAGTTTAAAATAACCAACAGATGGCCACATAAAACAATACCTTTTCTTTTAAGTGCAGCATTAGCAAATGAGCCAATCATTTTTCATAGTTTGGCATTAATTGTGAAGTTGACAGATGTGTCTGTTGTTAGGTGTGAGTCACCTGCATGGCAGATGCAGTGCCACCTGAGACTGAACCTCATTAGATTACATGAAATGTGAACACTGTCACTATATGAAATTTCAATCTAAATGGAATCAGTGCCAAAAACGATTAGGGGATTGAATGAATGCTACCAATATTTTTTAAGCAAACCGAAATTTAGATTGTGCGTGTATATAAATTAATGCTAAGCATAAATATATTTGGCTAAAGAAGAGTTGTTAATTCTCAGGACCTCCAGCTCCATAGAGAAGCCGCAGTCTGCAAAATGAAAGGGGCCCCAGCGACAGTCACTGCAGGAGTGGCCTAACTCCCTGTATGTCCTCAGCTTTTCACAGCTCAGTCAAAAGGGAAGGCAGCATATGGAATATTCCAGAATGTTCCCACCCACTGGAAATTTCCAGATAAATTGAGACTTGAATATGCAATTAAATAGCAATGTGAAAAGACTGTAACTTCTTTCATTAGTGATTTCTCTTTGGGTCTAAATGTTTACAGTGTATAGCAGCTATTTTTGCTTCTTCAAAGGCTTTTTTTCTTCAATTAGAAAAGCTGTAAAATTTGTAAGTGAAAAGAAAAAAAAAAACCCTTTCTCTGATACCATCACTAGAGGCAAATCTGCCTTTCCCTTCATACAACAAGCACCCTCTGAGTCTGTCCCCAGTGGGCCAAGCCAGCGACTAAGCGAAGATGCTTGTCCTTCCAGAGCTCCCAGTCTAGCAGAGATGGGAAAGGACTAGGAAAGGGCCACCATGTGGGCGAGCGTGAAAGTGAGCGTGAATGTGTGCCAGGGACAGGGAAGGCGGTGTGGGGAGACATGACGGGCAGGGGACTGAGTGAGGCGTGATTCTCCTGATGCTTCCCTACCACAGTCACAATGACATCTGAACCAAGACCTGGCAGCACAGGCCACACAGGGCTCTGCAGGCAGCTGGGCGAGCTGAGGCTTTCACTCCACATCACCACGGCAGAGAGGCAGTGTGATTCAGCTGCAGCTGTAAGCAACAGAGCAGTAACACTGAAGGAGCTAAGAAGTGGCCCAATTCTGAGTCAGATCTAAAGGCTGACCTGACTACAGGGGGAACTGGGGGAAGGATGTGAGAAACAGAAGCCAAGGTTTCAGCCTGAGTAACTGGAAAGGAGGAGCTGCCATCTACAGAGATTAAGAGAAACAAGTGGGGGTGGAGGGGATGTGGAAGTTTGGTTTCAGACCCGAGTTCCAGATCCCTAAAGGCTACATGAGCGGAGATGCCAAGGGACAGCTGGGTATGTAAGTGTGTAGAACAGCAGGGGTCTGAGTTAGAGAGGTGCAGCAGACAGCTGGCATTTAAAGAGGTCCCAAAGGAGGAACCAGCAGAGGAAGAGGCCCAAGGACTGACGCACAGAGCACTCAATGCTCAGGGGAAAGAGGGGGTCCTGCAATGGAGACTAAGCAGAGACAGCTAGGTACAAACAGTAAAAGCCCGGAGATGCTTCTTGAGGTCTAGCATGCACAGGTCTGGTAACAGTTACAGGTCACATTGATAACCTGCTCACTTTCATTTCATGGCTGTTTAAAGGCTGCCTTTCAAGTTACTAACTGAGGTACTCAGGTTTCAACTAAACCTTTTCCCCCTATTGCTAGAGATAACCACTTATGAATGGATGACTTATAATAAGAATTTGCTTGTAGTCCATTTTATACATACAGAAAGTAGATCACTAATGTATTACCAGAAGAGCTTTATCAGAGCCTAAGTCAAATTTTCCTTGCCAATTTATTATTATTTTTTTTTAATTTCAAAGTGATGACATTCTTTCCCATTGAAAAATAATTACTCAACTCTGTGCTTGCCAAGTCTTGCCAACTAAGTCACCCTACTGGTAATTTTTTTGCCAAATTCTACCGTTAGTGTAAAGTATGAGGTGCACTTTCGTGTGGACTTTGATGTGTGTTGACCAGGAGCACACCCTTTTGTCTTTAATCTGTCTAGATTTAGCAGTCTTTTTAAATTCCTTCAAAAGTTAACTCTTGGCTATTTTCAACTATCTAGGGAATAACCTTGAGATGAGGTAGCAAAGGCCTCTGGGTTATTGAAACTACCTCTTAAGCCAAGCCAAACAGCTATGCCTAGGGCAAGTCAGCAAATCCCAGCTCAGTAAGAGGAAGTGCAAGAGCAAGAGGGCTCCCAGCACCAGCCCTAGTCAGCCTCTAAGGTCTTAATTAAGCACATACCTGTTTTACAGCCTACTACGATAGAATCCATTCCAAATAAAGACCTAGAAAGTTAGCTTATCTATCCCATGATACCTAAAATTTATTTCTATCAAAACTCCTCATTTATATTTCAAGGCTTAAATATACTATCTAGGAAATCCACTTACTGTTCCTTAGGTTAGATGTTGCTATTTATGCACAATTTTAGAATATTGCAACGTTACAGGCCTCATTATTCTGCCTATATTACAGAGTGCAGCTGTTATAGCTGCATATATATCATTTTAAAGTATTTAGAAATCATAGGCTAAACATCTCTGAAATCCCTCTTTATAATTTAGCAAATTCAGTTTTCTAGTTTATTCAACTAATATCAAAATGTGAACAACAGATTGCTGAAGGCTAAGTGAGTATATAATCACCAGCCTCCCTGAGAAGTGAAGATGGAAGCTGGCCTTCTATCAGGAATAATTATTGAAGGATGAATGCCTCAGTAATTCTTGAAGACTGGACTTTTGATCCACTCATCTTCTGTCTCAGTATAGGGCACAGTGTACTGAGTCACTCCAGTCTACCCAGTCACTCCAGCTAAAAATCTCTACCCCTCTTTGCTTGAGGTTAATAAAATACTATGACTTCTGTATATCACTGCTAAATACAGAGGTGCCTCAGTTTACAAAGTGAATTCTTTCCATGATTCTGGCTGCAGAACAAATTGGCTGTGAACTGAATGAAAGTTCCCTATATGGTTCACACTGACCCTAACCCTTCAATTTGATGTGGCCCGTTTATCCCAATGCCTGGTAAACAGCAGACCCGGCCCCAAGGTTCAGTAGACAGGTAACATTTCCGGAAGCTCCTGCCGATCTGAAGCCCACCTGTGCATGCCCTCCCTGCACCTCTGCCCTGCTGAGCAGACTCTCCAGCCCCCTACCTCCGAGCCTCATCCTGCCCTTTCCTCCTCTGGAAATGCTCCCTCCTCGCTTCTCACAGCCAAGTTCAGATGTCTTCCACATGAAGCTGTCCCAGCCGCCACCGCCAGTGAATCTACCACATTCCACAACACTTCCCCCTACAGCCTCTGGAGCCATTCATGTCTTCCACCTCTGCCTAGTGCTGGGGGACAGCATGGTGGCCTACTTTTCAACTCCCCAGGCTACACGTAAAGATTTTTGGTGACATAAACGCATGCTTCATTAACAACAGAAGTAAGCCCAAGAACCAGCAGGCTAAGAGGCTTTCTTCACTGCATGCAAGTACTATTTTACTAATCAGTGGGACTTACCCCTACGTCACATGTGGCCACCCAGGGTCAGATTCAAGTTTGGGCCAAGAACCCCACTAGGAGATTGGATGGAGATGCCCGGATCCCACCACTGGTCAAACATACTGTCCAAGCTCTTAGCAGGAAAGAACTCACCTCATATGCTAAGGCGAAAGTTCCCCAGTGAATGGCCACAGATTTCTTTGCTTGAACATCAATGTGAATCCTTACAGCTTCTTCTGGGTCTACATGCTGGTATTTCATAAACCACCTGATGAAATAGCAATTTATTAATTTTGGTCTTTGGACGTACTCTAAATTCTAATTACAGCCTCATCTAATCAACCTTTGCAATTCTGCCCAAGATTATGGATGTCTGAGAAATCAGCAGCTCATTGTGGTTGTCTCACTAGCCACTGGCCATCTAGAGAGCCTGTAACAGATTGTGCAGTCCAGCCTGTGCCCTCAGTGACTGTTATTTAATTTTACTGGGCTAGGACAGGGTATTAGCATTCATAAAACTCCCCATAAGAAACTCCTGGAAATGGAATATAAGCAACAATGTGGAGAATGAGCCAGAAAGTCAGGCCAAGGCTTGATTGTAAAAAATAAAATAAAAAGGTTCTAAACAGAAATAAATCACAGAAGACAAAAGCATCCCCTTACAGTTCACCTTTCTGCTGGGAAAAAATACACACACATCTTTCTTACATAAATTACTACAAATAAGTTTCAAATAAAATTTTGAAAAGTAAAATCTTATTTCATGTATATTTTGATTTTAGTGATGATAAGACTTCTTACTTGAAGATACAACTTACTATTACTTTTTAAAGCAGGTATTTTATAATCCTGAGTATGAATTAAAGAAACTAAAAGAACTAGATAAGAACTGAAAATCAAAACTCCAATTCCAAAACAACCTGGATATTACACAAAAACCATTTTTTAAAAACCTGCTAAAGCCAAAAGCAAACAAAAATGCATGCATAAAAGTTTAAAGACCTGGAGCAAAAAATTCCATTTACTCCTCAATGAACTGATGCAAAAGACAACCAAACCATGAAATGTTTGGTTTGGCAAGAAGAGAGGACTGATGGTGTCACCTGCTATCCTGGATCCTTGCTTCAATGATAATGGAAATTAAAGCTGAAGCTTTCAGCTTGAATTTACAGGAAGAAGGTTTCTTCGGAAAGTGAAAGAAAATGAGGAGATGATACAACTCTGACAAAGATCAAGCTGACCCCTAACAAAGGAAGGTAAGAGAAGGGAGAAAAGGGGCGTCAGTTTGCGATGGTGATACCCAAATCCCACCACTGGACACACACAAACTGAAAGCAGGAGTGGGTCTAAAGAGGTGGCCCATTAATGAAGAAAAGGGACAAGTTTTGTGGGGTGCTATGGTGGGGGGGGGGCGGGGGGGTGCTGAGACCCGCTGGTCATCATCTCAGTCCCGGCTTTGCAGCTCTGGAGGAATCCTGTAACTGTCTCACTTGGAGCAGTCCAGTCCTGTGAGGTTCTGTGAGAATCCACAGTGACCACAGGTTTACAGTGGTCGAGATTTCTAGACATAGCTGTCATGTAACTCTCACCCTGGTGTTCTCCATCTCAAAGGGTAATAAGGCAGCCTACCTAAATTGAGGCTAATCAACCTTGTTTTGCCAACTTTTAGATAGACACTTCCTAAATGCTCACAGGTACAACAGAGAACCTGACCTAGTTTTACACAACAATGGGTAACTGCTGGCTCAAATGAAGAGTCACAGTTTCTCCAAACCCACTTTAAGTCCCTGTTTGTATCAAAACACCAATTATCCTTTTATAACAGGTTAGGGGCCCAAGAATTTACCTGTCCCTTGTCTCAGTGATGACCTGGGAGAATGACAGAGTTATCACAGAGGCCCTGGAAGGCTGCCCGATGCAGCCCCTGAGGCAGCAGGGTGAAGGCAGCTGCTGCAGCCCCAGGGACACCTGTCAAGTGTCCCCAGTCCAATTCCCCAGGCTTCTGCTTGCTCATTTGTGAAGTGCAAACATGGGCCCACCCTATAAGGATGTCATGAGGATTCAGCAGGACAGACTTGATGATGCACTGAGCATGGCACCGCTTTACAGACTTCTCCCAGAAAAGCAGACTTGGCAAAACCGATGCTATCAAACAAGAACCATTATTTCCAACACAGAGGGAAAAGTGTGCTATCTGTAAGCAAATCTGTCAGTTTAGGGCAGGAAAAGCAAACCCATCTTCCCGTTCCTCACACCCCGGGCTGAGCAAAGGCAGGGTGCATGACACAGCTACATGGCTGGCTGTATTCACAGGCAGCAGCTGCAGGGGCCTAGGGGAGCCCAAACTCAAAGGCACTGCGTCCTACCCAGCCGTGCCTTAGACAAGCCCTGCTCTGCCCCCTCACCTGGGACTCAGGATGCAGGGCAGATGAAAACAGTGTCTGGTGCGCCTGCTCAGATTTTTTTTTTTTAATTCCGCCTGCAAATTGAAGGGCAAGGTACTCCTTTCTATCTTCATGTCTACCTGAAATAATCTTAAAATTTTTACTCTAATGTAACAAAATAAAAATGTTAACTCCCAATTGACTTGGCTAGAATCCCTGTTGAAAAGTGATCCCAAAGGTAAGAAGGAAGCATTGTCTTCTCAGGGCCAGACTGAAAGTTCCTGTAGTGTCATCCTCTTACATTTGGGGAACAAGTCCCTGTTTCTGGGAATGCATCCCTTACATCTCACAACTTTGGTACTGACCAGAGAAATGGGTACACAGCAGAGGCCACCACATTTGATCCACTTAGAGCAAACGAGATCCACTGGTCCTTCTCCCACCTTATACACAAAACAGCTGTGACGCCGCAGGCGGGCAACAGAAGGAAGTGTGTGTGCAGACATGTGCTGCTTGTTTACCATCACAGACTGGCAAATATCTATCCTGCTACCTTGAAGATTTATTTTCATAAGCGAGATTCTAATATATTAATAATAAGTACTGTGTGACACTCTGTATCATATAAAATTGACTTTTATGAAAGATTGATGACTTTTATAAAAGATTGATACTTTCAGAGGTTTCATTAGAAGAATTAAGAGGAAAAGTGAAATTCAAGGATTAATATTGATATATGGTAACTGAAACAATTAACAGGGACCAAAAAAAAAAAAAAAGGTTAAAACACCCAGCCCTGCAAAACAAGGAAACTAGGAAAAGCACAGAAGGGAGAAATGAGTGTTCATAAAGATAGGAAAAGATGTTTTTAGTGAATTTAAAAGGTTAACAAATGAGTATAAAACAATCCAGTGGAAACAGATCAGATTCATCAGTGCATCTATGTGTTATGTACGTGAGAAATTTGAGTTGTTCGCCTGCAGGGCTTCCTCAGCAAAACACACCTGCGAAGCCCTGTTGCACTGAAGCCTAGATAAAGCATGTTTAAATTAAAAACTGTCAGTACCCCTTAGTCTGCTACTGTCAGTGTCTGTTTTCTCTGTATTCATACACATGAACCAGAGTGCAACCAGGTGTGTGATACATGCCTGTTAGCCCAGCTACCTGGGAGGCTGTGGCAGGAGGACAGAAAGGTCAAGCCCAGCCTGGGCAACTTAGCAAGATCCTGTTTCAAAATGCAAAATGAAAAAGGATGGGGATGGAGCTTGGGGCGATGTCCTACATTCAATTCCTAGAACCATGCAAAAAAAAAAAAAAAAAAAAAAAGCACAGAGCTGGGTGTGGTGGCTCATGCCTGTAATTCCAGCACTTGGAAGGCTGAGGCAGGAGGATCACTGCAAATTCAAGACCAGCCTGGGCTACAAAGTGAACTCAAGGCTAGCCTGAACTGCCTAGTGAGACCCTGTCTCAAAAAGACAAAAAAAGAAAGAAAAGAAAGAAAGAAAGAAATGCACAGAATGGACTGAAATCTAATTCTTTGATGTCCCTTCTCTTTTCCCTAAACAGACTGTGACTGAGGCTCCCGGGCCACCAATGGCCATCTACGTGCTGAGTGCACAGGGCTGAGGCACAGTAAGGCAGCAGCTCAGGACTAGACTCACCTCCCAGCAGATAGAGACCACCCTCAGGCACAATGCTACAGGCCAATAATGCCTTGCTTTTCCCCTCTGCTAGACACAGCAGGGGCACTGGACAGGGAAGGTTCCGTCACTGAGGGAAAAGGAGTTATGTAAAGAAAGAATCCTCTACATGAAAGGGAGAGCAAGAGTTAGGTTCCATTACTGGCTGAGGAGGTTAACTTCAGATGGGTGATACATGAACTCCTGGTGAGGTGGGGGCATTCTTTACACCTGGAGCCTTCTTTGTTGGTAATACCATGGTCTGATTTTGAGTAATTATTTGACAGATATGACAATGATTAAAATATTTTTAAATATTTAAAATCTAACTGAATCTGACCCACCAATCCCCATCAACGTATAACGAAGTCCACCATTAAAATCACAAATTATCTAGAATCACAAAACCATAACCATTAAAGTTCACTTATTTTTATCATGGGGCAGGAATGCTTTTTTTCACAAGTTTACAGACCTTGGTTCATACGCTCCAATGGGAATAGCTGCAAGGTCGAACGGTCCAAATCTTTTTCCTATCTCTTCAAATGCAGAGCAATAACCAGTATCTCCTGCAAAAAAAAATCGATTCCAGGGCCCCAGGACAGACCAGCTGCCCCACAGAACCTTGTTGTCATCCATTAGGGTCCTTTTACACCAGTGCTGGGATGGTGTAAAGACGAAGGTGACCTGGTCGTGGCCGGGCACACAATTCTCCTCCCACCAGTCCAGCTCGATGACATTCTCGCAGCCGCACTTCTGCATCCAGTCGAGGAGGCCCAGAGGCACAAACCACCTCAGTTCGTTCCCGAAGCGCTCGTTGAGGGCAGTGACGGAGCTGTAGTCCAGGTGGTCATAGTGGTTGTGACTGATGAGGACAGCGTGGATCTGGGGGAGCTCGGCTACCATGCAAGGTGGAGGTCGGAACCGCTTTGGACCCAGGTACTGGGACGGAGAGGCACGAGAGCTGAAGATCGGATCCGTGAGGAAGACGAGCTCATCCATCTCCACCATCAGCGTGGCGTGCCCCAGCCACGTGACTCTTAAGCCTGCCTCCCGCACGCCAGCTTCTCTGGGGTCATCGACAAAATATGGTTTAAGCACTGGGAGTTCTTTGTCAAGTTCCTGAGTGTGTAAAGACAGTGACAAAGCTGCAGTTAGGAACAAAAGCTACTATGCCATCACATGACACTTAGAGCTAAATTACAGTGAGGGGGCTATTCTGGGAGAAGAGAGGTCATTCAATAAACTTGCTGTTTCTGCTTTCCTCTTGAAAATGTGACCTTCTTTCTGGATCTGACTTCATTATAATGATATTACAGTATTTTCCCTACTCCCAAATGTAACAGACAGAGGGGACATTAAATGGAACGCGCTGAATACTGCTGATTTATTAAGTTCTCTGAAGGTGCTCTTCTGAAGTGCCACGAGGTGCCTGGCTGAGGTGCAGCGTGGGCTCTGGCCCCTGCATTCGGCTCATGAGTCTGCCCTGGAAACAGCCCAGGCACAGGCCACCCCTGGGACACAGAACCATGATCTGCAGTGCCTGGGTAGCAGATAAGTATCTAAATTTCAGAGTGAATAGGTAGAGCACTATCATGATTCCTGGGCAAATCACATTCATAATTGGTTCTTCTCATTCCTCACCTTTAAAAGGTTGGCTGGGAAGGGGGCAGATGGGGAGAGGCTAGGGAAGGAAAACTGAGAGGTCACTGGAACGCTCTGAATGGGTAGAAGGCTGGCCAGGGAAGGCAAGAGGTGAGATAGGTAGAGGATGAAAAAGATTTCTTTTACCCATGCCAAGCCTTAGTTTCCTCACCTGGAAAATGGGTATAATAACTGTACTTGCACTTCGCTGCTGGGAAAAGTGAAGTAGGCAGTGGCTGACACACAATAAGCACTCTACAAGGCAGTGAGCTCCACTCCCAACCAAGCACACATCAAGCTTATCCATCAATCTCATATTCTGTACAAGCACTACACTACTAACAGTCCTAAGTGACGGCTTTCTGTCTCTCTGTCGTCTCGGTCCACACACAAGAGCCACAACTGTCCTCACGTGCAGCCTGCTATGGAGAGCTCTTTCCTGCTGAACGGTCCCCACTGCCCAGCCGTACCCATCCCACATCCTTGGCTCAGCACTACGCTGTCTGTGAGCCGCCCTAACCTCAACTCCAGCTGTTTCACGTATGGGGAGCCACTCAGACTGCTTCAGAACTCAGGGGCATCCAAGGACACCTGGGGATGTGGCCTCGACTGTCTAGCGCAGGTGCACAGTGTGATGCAGTTAGGTAATCACGACTTAGCACAGGTGAACACACGTGGGCTGGTCACGGCACTAGGTAAGAATGGAAACATGGGATAACGACCTGTATAAGAATTATACAGTAAAGACGCGTATTGCCTTCTGCTGTTCTGCTCCTTGCTGCCTGCTGTCGTTGCAGGAATCGTGCCCTTGTGCCTTCTTTAACCTTGGGACCTCGCCTGTGAACTTCTCCCTTGGGCCACACACTATCTACAGGCACTGGGCCCCACCTACACAGAAAGGCTTCCCCCGCCGGCACTGCCGCGCAGAACCTGCAGAGCGCTTGTCCTGTGCTGTCTTCCCCTCTCACCCCTCTGACATACTCTACAATTGAACAGGACTCCCTTCCTGGGACAAGCCCTGCGTCTCCACACCAGAAGTAGTGACTCCTGCCTCTCCGCTTCCTTGCCTCTCTGTCCACAAGTCTCTGGATATTCGGATTATATGTGAGGATTTAGCCCATGTCTTATGCAACTGGGAATCATTCAAGTGGGGGCAGAAGTTCAGTCTGAATTAACAGTCACACTTTTCTTCATTTCCCCTTTTTGTGCTATATTGTTTCTACTTGCATCATTGAAGAGAAGCTTATTTTTAAGAATTTGATTTTTAGTATTACCATCTGATAATATTCAAAGAAATGTAATCACTGAATGAGATCCCCCCCAAAAATTCATTTTTTACTTTCTATCCTATTCACCAGACTGTCTCGAAGGCCTCTCTTTTCACTAAGCCATGACTATTTCCACAGCATGGATGACATTGACTCACATTAGAATAAACAATGAAAAAGTGAACAGTAGAACCCACATTTTTGTTAATATACTTGTGCTTTTAAGAGTATGTCTTTGTGCACTTATATGAGATAAAAGAAAGGAATTTGACTCAAACTGTTTAAAGTATGTTTTTTAAGTCACTTTTAAAGAAGACTTTACCTTTACAAATCCTCTCCTTCCATATGAGGTGACACTGTTATTGTCTTAGGAAATTTAAGACAGTCACAAATCAGATTTTTAAAATATAAAAATAAATATCATTTTTCTTTTTTCACATTCATTTTTAAGTATATGTAAATACTGAACAGAGATTGTTTTGTTTCCAAAATATTATACTTCCAATTCACTTAATTATCAATGCTAACAGCTGATACTTTTGTCATGCAGTGTGTGTCAGGATAACAAGATCCATCAAAGTGGCTTTGTACTTTTTCACTCTTGCTTTATTATGAGAATACACTTTGAAAGATATTTGGAAAATATATAAAAATATAAAGATAACAGTCATCCATTATACCAACATGCAGTAATTATAACTACTGTTAACACTGTGCTATTTTTATTCATAGTTCTATTTTATGCATGATTAAGATCATAGCATATTCATATTTCTAGTCTTATCTTTAAGTTTTATATGTGATGAGCTTTTCACCTCTTACTACCAGTCTTTGAGACACATATGAAAGTATCTTTAAATGAAACAAACAGTAATGGAGAAGCAGCTCGAGGTAGAGCACCTTGACATGCACGAGGCCCTGGGTTCAATCCTGGGCTCACAAAACAAAGAGAGAAAAAAAGATAAAGCACAGAAAAAAAGGCTTCAAATGTCTAGAAGACCGACTTGTGAGAATCGAAACATAACCAATGTAACTAATAGTCAACTCAGAATAAAAAGATGGTGGAGGAAATCTTTTAAAGACATATATAAACTTCCAAAACATAAAGAAAACAGACTTTCAGAGTGAAGGGTTCACTAGGCACTGAGCACCATGCATCACAGTGAAATTTCAGAACGATACCAGAGATATGCTCCTCACGGTTTCTGGGAGCAAATAAAGACCGTGTAAAAGGACCAAAAATAAGAATGGCACTGAATTTCCCCCATAGAAATACTAAAGGGAAGGTCACAGAGATAATGCGTTCCAATTCTGAGAGCAAACTAAAACTCTACATCCAACTATCAATCCAGAGTAAGAATAAAGACACTGCAGAGACACAAGGCTCCAAAGCACGCACTTGCCTGGACACTTTCTCGGGAAGCCTAGTTTAAAAAGTGCTCCCCCTAGATGAGAAAATGTACCGGTGGGAAAGCACAGCCACCATGGAAGAGCAAAAGGAACCAGGCACGAGGGCGCAAACCCCAGAACAGAAGCTGAGGGCTGTCAATCAGACCCCCGCCCAGTGCCGGAAGACTCCTGGACACACTGCGAAGTAACTGAAAAAGATGTGTTACTAACATCAAGAGGAAAAAAGTACTTAAGAAGGCAGGCAGCCATAGTCTACATTACTCGGCTCATCAATAAAAGATATCAATATAGACACAATAATGTTAACAATGAAATCAGAAAGGTGAATACAGTTGACAATATTGTATCATACAATTCAAAATAGCTAGAGGAGAGGATTTTGCATGCTCTCATCAAAAAGAAATGATGAATGTGTAGAGGACAGACAGCCTACATAGCCCCAGCGGACCAATACACAATGTATAAAGGTACTGAAACATGTTGGGCTCCACAAATATGTGTTAGTATTATCTGTTAACGAAAAGTACAAGACAGGCATAGTGGTAGACATCTGGAGTCCCAGCTAGTCAAGAAGCTGAGGCATGAGGATCACTTGAGCCTATGAATTATGGGTTTGAGAAGGACAGCTTGGGTAACACAGTAAATCTCCCTCCATATATATATATATATATATATATATTTTTTTTTTATGAAGCAGAATAGAAGGAAAGGTCATGTATAGCAGGAGAGTGTCAGAGGTAAAATAGATCGGGTAATCCAGATTAGAAGTCAGTGAATAATCCCCAGAATGACCTGTTGCTTTCCTTAGAAATACGAAGATAAACTCCAGAGGAAACAACTCAATGTGCTGAAAGCTGCTCCTTCTGGAGAGGGAAACTGGGTGGCAGAGACCAGTTAGAGGAAGAGATTTTCTTTTACTATGTCTTGTGTATGTTTTCTTGTGTATGTTTTCCTGCTAAACACTAAAAAGCAACCTATAGTATACAAGCGTATAAACTGATGTTCATTTTTTTCAAAGAGCAACCTACTCTAATATCCCACATCTAAGAATGCACTGCATTTTCAAAGTACTTTCATGTGTCGTGTGAATCTCAATACAATCCTAGTGACTCAAACTCTATTATTCTGTGGACAAAAAAAGAAAGATGGAGTTCATGTTAGTCAGCTTTTCATTACTATCAGACTTGAGAGGATTCATAAAGAGAAAAGGTGATTTTGGAGCACAGTTTGGGCGGCTTCCAGCCACAAGCATGTGTCCCCACTGCGCATGGGCCAGTGGCTGGGGTCCCAGGGTGGCAGGGAGTATGTGGGGGCCCAGGCCCTCACCTCACAGCTGGGAAGGGAAGAAAAGGGCGATGGCAGGGTCCCGCACGCCTGAGGGCTCTGCTCGTGACAGAAAGCCTTCCAGAGGCTCCACCTCCCGATGGTCCACCTGTCCCAGTGGGGCTTCCAGGGATACTGAAGGTCTAAACTTAGCAGAACTCCTGAGGGACTCTCCTAAAAATAATGTCCCACAGTCAGCAAAGAACCCTAGCTCTGAACCAGGTTCCTGAGCCCCCAGTGCCCTACCCCTCCTAGCTGGCCTCGCAGTGGTAGCCTGTGCTGTGTGTCTGCCACCTGCAGCTGCACAGGATCTGATGCAACAGCCCCCTTGCGTGAATGAGACCCAGGAAGTGCCTGCCTCCCACCTGCGCTGAATGACCATCACACAGGACCATCGGACAGGACCACCGAGCAGCACAACAGCAAAAAGCAGCGCTGCCACCACAACAATGTGCAGCCTGAGACCCACAGGAAATGATCGTCAGCAAAGGCTCACTGTTAGCTGACAGGCAACTAGACCATGTCACCTGCGCAGGACATACTTTTGCTTTATTCAGACCTATCAATGAACCTGCAGTGTATTATGCTTCTCCCAAAACACTTTCATATTCGTCCACCTAAATACGCTATGATATGGTACAAAGAACATGATCACAATTGCCTTGCTTGTAAGTCTGAAGGTGTGGCGCAGTTACACAAGCTTCCCAGGGTCCCACAAAACAACATCCAACCCGGATTAGGTTCTGAGTTGACCCAACAACACGAAGCAGGTGTTCATCACACAGTTCCTAACGTGGTCCTTGTTTTTTGTTTTGGAAAATGTAGGGCTCTACCACATTTGGGAACTGGTAAATGTTAATCATGTCAGCAATTTATTTAAAAGGCTTAAATGGAGAGCTGCAGTTGTCCCTAAATAAAATGAAAGGTTAAAGATCTTTTGATCTAGTTCTAGGCTTTTACTGAAGACAAGGAAACAAAACAGGTAAGAGATCAGAAATAAAATAAGAATTGAAATAGTGCAAAGGTGTCTTTCCTGTTTTCTTTTATATCATGCTGCATTTGTTTCTAAATGGTATGTGTGGAGATATGGCATCTCCCTTGTCATTTTTTAAAAAATCTTTTGCCAAAAAAAAAAAAAGAGCCAGGGATATAGCTCAGTGGCATAGCACCTGCCTGGCAAGCGCGAGGTCGTGAGTGTAATTCCCAGTAACAAAAAAAAAAAAAAGAAAGAAAAAGAAACAAAACAAAACAAAAGAAAGAGAAAAGCAGCTTAAATATCATTATAGAAGACAGCCCACCTCTACCACTTTTCCTTATCCGCTTTATTATTCCCCATTGTACCTACCATGTTCTAACGTATCACACAACTTATTTATTTGGTTTATCTATCTGTTCCACTAAACCAAAGGTCCAGGAAGGCCTATGTCTGTAGCTCTAGTGTGTCATACAGTGTGCTCAGCACCCAGTAAGTACTCAATAAATACTAGCTAAATAAATGAATGGGTGAAAGGGTAGGCTTGAGAATATCCATAAAATCCATGAAAATACAACAAAAGGTAGTAAACAGCTTTCCCATAGCTAGGACAAAATCCCTGATATCAACAATTTAATAGAGGACAGGTTTTACTCTAGCTCATGGTTCCAGAGGTTTCAGTCCATGGTCAGTGGAGCACATACCCTACCCACACTGGCCGTCTGCCCTGGCTCTTCCCAACCTTGTTTCTCTTTATAAGAAGTTCAGTAGAAGGAAAACACAGCCGCTTTCTCATTGCTTTGTCCCTTCCTCAAAGCTGAAAATATAACATTTCATCTAACAATGTACTGCCTAAGGTGCTTAAAAATATGTATCATTGGGCTGGGGGTGCAGATCAGTGGTAGAGAACTTGCCTAGCATGCGCAAGGCTCTGGGTTCGTTCCCAGCACTGCAGAGAGAAAATGTGTACATATAAACAGACAGATATAGATATTACAGTAATCAGTTCTAGCAACCAGGATTAACACGTTCAGGCAGGGCTGTAATTCCTGTCTCACTGTCAGGCAGCTCTGACTTAAACCATCATTTCCAGTGGTACATGTATGACTGTCTCATAGGAGACTTGAACTACTGAGAGTACATGTGTGACAGTCTCTTAAGGCAGCTTATACTGCTTCTTAGGGGAGTCTCTGATTACATTAATGCAAGAAAGGCACTGATTTAGCAGACCAGATGTCATAATATTATATTCCTTAAGGACAGCATTAAAATGGTATTTTAAAAAAAATTGCAATGCATGCTGGGTGTGGTGGCACATACCTGTAATCTCAGCACTCAGGAGGCTGAGGGAAAAGGACTCCCATGAGTTCCAGGCCAGTGTTCGCTACACAATTAGCTTAAAGCCAACCTGAACTACATAAAGAGACCCTGTCTCAAAAAAAAAAAAACAGCAACAATAACAACAACAAAAATTTTAGGGGCTGGGGATTTAGCTCAGTGGTATAAGTGCCTGCTTGGCAAGCACAAGGTCCTAAATTCAATCCCCAGTACAAAAAATAAAATAAAATAAATCATTTTTTTTTTTATTGAGGTGGAATACAATTTAATGCATGTAATGTTTAGTGGTGTTTCACTGACTTTGCAGGTCTAAAGCGGGCAGTCTGACCATTTACTTACAGCAGAGGATGGCAATATGCATTGTAGCACCTATGGGGGATCTCCTTCTGAGGGTGGTGGCCACTGTTGATCCCTATTGTCTTGTTTTGGAGTTCTGTATCATTCTCATTGTTCTGTTTGGCTAGGTTTGTACTGAGATGCAGCTAGTTTGTGGTATAGAAGCTACAAATGCATATTATACCTATCAACAATGGCATGCTTATAAGCTTCCCACATTAAAATTTAGTATTTTAATTACTGATAAACTCATGAATATAAATTTCTTTTAATTTAATGAAAATGTGTTGATTGTTGTATTATTTTTAATTGGTATGCGTAGAATTCATATTGATGGGTGAATTATTCAAATTCAAGCAACTAGATTCAGTCCATTTATAGACTGTTAATTTTATAAGTAAAAAGACCAATGAAAGTGATTCAATCCGTTTGTACCACCAGTGGTAGGGGTCGCCCTATAGAGCAGTCAGGCATGTACCCCCGTGGTGTAAACCAGCAGGAATGTATTAGTATTGTGAATGCTCCTAGCATCAAATGATACCAGGGCTTTAATACCATCTTTTCAAGAAAAATGAGCACATTTACCAAGGGAGAGGAGCTAACCCCACACCCAACCTGCCTCTTCCTAGCTTTCGCCTCAACCCTCCACTCACAAAGTCTCACAGCCTGGCAGAAAGGTGAGGCCGAGGAGGACAGTGGGGGCTCAGGGAACTGACAAAGCAGAAGATGCTATGTACTAGCCCGCTCTTGCCAAAGTCTAGCTTGTTAACGAATAATTTCATGCCAAATGTTAATAAATTTCATCCCAAGTAGAGCTAGAGCATCCAAAGGCCAGTAGCCCAGAGTCAAGTTCTCAAGATCAAGAGAGGTCATCCAAGAGTTCTTCCAGAGCTCTGGCAGCTTTACCCAAAGATTAAAAGCTGCACCTGCACTGTGCTGTACCCCTCACAATCCATATTCCAAGTGGGTGTCAGGTCACTACTTTCCGGAATGTGCCAGGCACTCACTGTGTCACCTGCATGACCTTGCTCATGATGTTGTCTACTGGAAACCCATCAAAATACTAAGCCCAGTGCAAATAGCCCCTCTTTGGAGAAGCCCCATCCAATGCCACCAGTCAGAATTATTTCTTTGCCCGTGCCATGAAAACACAGTGCTCCGACCTCAGGTTTCCAGCACATCAGAGAGATGGCTGAGATGTGCAAGCGCTGCAGCAGGAACCCATCTGAGGATCTGCGCATCACTCCTCACTGTACCTCCCCAAAACCCACGTGACACCTCATCAGAGAGAGGGCGCAATGCAACTCACAGCAGAGCCCTGTCCTGACTATGCAGAACATGCAGGCGACCCCCACCAGGAGAAGCATTACCTCTTTGCAACTTGGCACGCTGCTGTGATTCTTCTCGGTGAGCAGCCACCGGAACAGGCTGGAAATGGAGGGGCTCCTCCATGTGGGCCACGGGTTGACGAACCTCCCGTCCTTTCCCTTCTTGGACTTAGTAACGTCTTCCTCTAGTCTGTAATCCAGCTTGAAGCTTTTCTTGGACAACTTGAAAGAATCGCTTTCTCCAGAATCCCGTGCTGAATTTTGTCGTTTCCGCACTGCTTCTTTAGGATATTGGTCGCTTGGCATCAGAGACTCATTACTTTCATTTTCATCCATTTTCTTTGATGAAGAACTAAAAAAAAGAAAAAAAAAAA